>BHFT01002960.1:0-37339 GCA_004320025.1 Laticauda laticaudata
CTTTGTTTTAAAGAAATAAAGGTTCTTACCTTGTTGTTCCGAGTCCGCCTCAGTCCTTATCCGCCGCTCTACAACAATCATCATCATCATCGTCTTTATTGAAAGGGCATTCCAACTCAGTACTGTCTTCCAGAGCAGGGGACTCCAACCTTGGCAACTTTAAACCTGGTGGATTTCAACTCCCAGAATTCCCCAGACAGCCAAGCAAAGCTGGCAAGGAATTCTGGGAGGAAATCCACCAGGCTTAAAGTTGCCAAGGTTGGAGATCCCTATTTCAGAGGGAGAAAATGTATTTAGTGGGAAATTGGGGCATGCTTAAGGGAGTAGGATTTTAGGTTCTGTGGAGCTCACAATCATCAATATCTATTTCTGTCCTTATTAACCCACAACAAGCTTTCTTTTTTCCATTGCCTGCTCTTTCATGCTGCTGTTGAAGCTGGGAGTTGTTCTTGTCAGATGACTGTGTTTCAAATCTCTAACATCAATATGACCAAACAACCTTGATCGCACTTCTGCCCCCACCTTTATTCTGACACAGGGTGTAGTATGAATAGCCATAAACAAATGTAGACATCTTCAAGAAGAGCTGGATTTGTGAATTGTCTCACCCTAATATTCATCTTTCCTATCAAAAATAAAAAATAAAAATCAAGGGTGCTTCCAGACAGAGGGCTGGAATGTGATACCGAATACAGCCCTCTACTGATCAGTTAATGCTATCACAGGGAACTGACCTCCATTCTGTTCCAATATCTTTCTGTTGCATACCTAAAGTTTGTAACTCCATTCTTAAAGGAGCAGTAAGGTTTATAATGTCACCTAGCACAGAGTGACTATATGATAGCTGAAATAGACTTATCTGGACTTTCAATTTCTGATATCCTGCTACGGCAAGGAGCAGGAAAAAAAGTCCAAATATAAAATCATCATTACAGGGAGTATGTCAGCATAGTGATCAGATTCCAAGTTGGCAATTTAATTCCTTTCACTTTTTTGAAGGTGGGGGTGGTGTGATGGGGATTTTTGTTTGGATGAACAAGGCAATTCTTATTCTTAGCCAGAATACATTGGCCAAGTAACGACCAAGTATCTTGGTATTTATCTACTGGCCTAACTTTGATTTTTCCAAGAGCACTATACTTTCAAAAAGAAGTACACATGCCTATTCTAGCTATATTCTACAACCTTAAAAGTTTAGAAGAATTTGTTAAGGACTTTTATAACTTCCTTCCCTCCATTTACTACCTTCTTTTCCAACTTTCCATCCTAAAATGTATTTACTGATGCTTTCATACTTTGTTTTACTACCATCCTCTGGGTCTCTCCTCATTTGAAGCTTCCAGCTTTTGGGAATTTTTTCAACAGTCTGTTACTGTACTCTCCCTGTATCACAATATCACAGCTCAAATGAGAAATCAGAAGAAAACATGATAGCAAATGATACAGTTGCAAAATAAAAATCTAGATGTTAGGTTGTGGGCCATATATGTGGCATTGCTTCATATACTTTGCATCATAATTCTGTTCGCTACAGGTATAATTTCCTTCTTTTCTTTAAATATTAGGCAGTCTAGTCACTGGAGATTTGTCCTCTTCTGTCCTAATGGTGTGCCAGAATCCAACCATGGTACACCAGACTGTGTCTCTCTCTCTCCTCTCCTCCCCTTCCCTCCCCCTCCCCTCATTGAGTAACTTATTGTCATGTGAGCTAGTACATTCACTGCAAGGTAAATTCATGTTGGAGATACACACACACACACACACACACACACACAAACACACACAAAACCCAGTAGTGCTGTGTTTCATGGCAGAAACTATATAACACTAATACCATTGTTTCTAGACTGAGACAATAGAAGATATTTGGAGAGTCCTTGGTGCTCTCTAAGCTTGGTTGTTTGTTGACATTTCATTCAAAAGAGATTCCATAAGCTGAAATAAATGTATAAAAACAAAGCAATGATGTGCAAAGCTTTTAGTCTCTGATACCTTATTAACCTATGTATCTTACGCATTCCTTGAAATATTTAATATTCCCAACTGAAATTTTGGAATTCTTTTCTTTTGGGTAGCAGCCTACTGGACTATATCAAAAACTTGTTTTTAATTTTTTCCTGCTGATTCGAAAGTAGTTCATGATATCACATAGGCTAAAGGCTGCCATCTGTTTCAGAAAACAATCCAATTGGAACTATATGTAGCATAGGTGGTATTCAGCAGGTACTGACCAGTTCTGGAGAACTGGTAGTGGAAATTTTGAATAGTTCAGAGAACCAGCAAATACCACCTCTGACTGGAGATTTTACAGTATCCTTCCCTGCCATGCCCACCAAACCACACCCACAGAACTGGTAGTAAAAAAAAAAAATGAGTCCCACCACTGATATGTAGGATTGTTTGGTTCTAGCCAAGACAATCTTTTTTTTATAAGGGTGTTTGATGCCCAAATAGAGAAAAAAATCAGATTTTCTTGAAGTTTGATTTAGCTCGTCTGCTTTTTCTTTAAAACATGGTGAAAATTATAGTACTGTAGCTGTCTGGTTGGTTTTAAAAGGTCTATAAAGCTTTAATCCTGTAGTTAGCATTACAAAGCATACTTCTGTCACATTTAATAATTGTTGAGTTGAAGTGACTTCTTAGAGCTGGAAGTGAAAAAAAGATATGAATCTATCTTCTAGTGAACATAATTATAAGAAAACATGGCTTAATTCTCATATGCAAGTTTTCAAAGCAGAATTCTACACCTGTATGCTCGTTTCCTCACTAGTTAAGGCCTCTCAGCTTTAAAATATATTTTTAAATATTTGAAGTGGGGTTGGGAGGTGATTGATGTCAAAGGACTATCTTAAACATACAATTTCAGAGTTCATGATACAAGGACAATAAATATTGTGCTTGACCTTAGTGTGGATGTAAGTTTGAGATGTTTTACTTTTTGATGATGACATTTCTATCCAAAAGGCACCCAGAGAAGATCTCTGGTAGAAGAATAAAGTGGATGATTTTGCATCCCATGCATAATCCGCATATTATTGATAATGTATTGTTGAATTTTTAAAGGGAACCATGTGAGGCAATTTTTTAGAATGTCATGGGTCTATATTTGGCTCTATATTTAAGAGGCAGGCAAGAATAAGAGAAAATGTTCAGTTATTTAATCACTCTAGTTTAGTCTTGGCACATAATTGCACATGGCTAATGCAATCTGTACTTGAAAACTATGGTGGGCTGGCCTACTTAATATCTGAGTGTAAAACCTCCCAAGAATTCCATAATTGTAGGCTATACCAGAATGTAGTCTTAAAAAAGACAATGGGAAGCCATTTCCCTATTTATTATTCCTAGGAAAGATACATGGATTATGTCCATAATTTATCTTCTTTGTGTCAATGAGACATAATAACTGAAGTTATTTAATCCAGAGTTTACTTCAGCAATGATCAGGGAACAGGCTGTCATGGACCAGCTATCCTGCTAGAGTTATCATCAAATCTTAAGAAAGGCAATCCATGCTTTCACTTTACTTGGTTGACCTGTTAGTTCTAGAAGCCTTGCTAGACTACACATTTTCTAATTAGTAGTATAATTTGGGGAGGACAATCTGAGCACAACTTCTTAAAAGCTGAAACCCAATCCTTCATGTTCACATCTTCAGCATAATTATTGTTACAGACAATAGCTGGGAAAATTTACTCTTTTTAATAGCCAGCTGGTTACTCAACAAAAGCAGAGTTGAAATCCTACCATTGAGATATGACATAAGTTACGAGCATGTTGAAAACAATTCAAAGATACTCTTGCAAACTGAAAAAAGATCCCACAAGCAGGGGCTAAGAGGAAGATCATAAAAGACTGAGCATGATATAAATACAGAACATTCTCTTAGAAAAGGAAGTATTTAACAGTATACAACATCCTGCAGGAGGCATGTTGCTCTAAACTTGACATTTCTGCCTGAAATTAAGGAGTATACATTTGTTGTATACATATTTTAAGCTAATCTAAGGACCTTTATTTCTTCTTAGACAAGTGTTTTGTAATTATGAGGAGGAAGGTTGAAGAGCCAGGTTAGACACTTTTATAGCAGTATAAAAACTGATATATAGTACTAATATTCATTATGAATGGAAAGCAGCTTCTTGCTTCCAAATTTTTAGCCCCATCCATAGAGCAAGACAAAAACACATCCATATGGAATTCAAAATAAATTCTTTCACATGTGTGTTTTTGGCATGCTGTAAAATTATTAAAAATACTATAAACCAATTTAAAAATGTCCTTAATAATTCCACATGGTTACTTGATTTACTTGATTTAATAGCAGTCTGTGCTCCCATTTCAGGTAGAGTATATAGTTTTTAAATACATTTCTAAACATACGCCCTCAAGTATAACCCTAATGATTGCTATGATAATAATAATACTTTATTTGTGGTCACAGACCAAAAAACAAGTACAACAAAAGAAGAACATGGATATGCTATGATATGTTTCCTAGGTATTAGTGTAGTGACCTAATTTTAAGCTATTGTCCACTAGTGACTGAGTGCATTTTCGTAGCACTATCCAGCCATCATTGAAGCAATGCAGATCATTTCCCAACTCATGTTATTTTTGCACAACAAGGGTTGTATGACAGTAATTGGTCACTAATTGGATACTTGGAACAAAGATGTGCTATGCACCTCTTTCAAAGTTTTGCAGAGAGATTCCAGTAAAAATATAAAATCAGTGCACAAAATTTCCATGCAATTATTTCCAATCATATATTTACTGTATAGCTATTCTGATGCCTCCACTGTTGTTAAAAAATGGAGGACATCACCTCATTAGTTGTTAAGGTTTTGTATTTTGTTGAGATAATAGTACTTTTTAACATGTATACAGCCCAAATAAAAATGTATTTAATAATCCTACATTGTCCAACTTACTTTTCTTCCCTCTTACTACCAGGGACTAATCATAACTCACAGAATCTTCTGAACATCTATTGCACATAATAGCATCTTTTTGAGTATATTGCTTTTGAAATTTTGATTTATATGCACCTGAACAATCTTTATTGCACTTCTCCTTTCTATGCAATCGACTTTGTTCATTTTTTAAACATTCATACTTCTTATTTTTCTTCCCCAATTTTATTCCACCATATTCCCATGGGGTGATGACAGCAGGTAAGTTGAAACAGCAGCCCATCTGTCTTCTTTTTCTATGGCAGCAATCCTATGCACATTTGCCTGGAAACAGACCCGATTTAATACAATAGATTACTTTGGAATAAACATGCATAAGGCTTCAGTTTTCCTTCCTTCCTTCCTTCCTTCCTTCCTTCCTTCCTTCCTTCCTTCCTTCCTTCCTTCCTTCCTTCCTTC
Organism: Laticauda laticaudata; assembly: GCA_004320025.1. Lineage (NCBI taxonomy): Eukaryota > Metazoa > Chordata > Lepidosauria > Squamata > Elapidae > Laticauda > Laticauda laticaudata. The sequence goes on from BHFT01002960.1 coordinate 5,376, forward strand.
CCACACAGACACATTAAAAAATTAATCCATGGTGGCTCAGATTTTCTTTCCATTCTTTATCAGCTCTTCTCAGTGAGTTAATAGATCTAGATTAACATGATTAATAGATCGTGTTAATGTTGGTGTTGGGAAAAAAGGAATATTTATTTAATATATATCATAGCACTGAGATATACATATTAACATTAAATCATAATTTAAAAATCTTAATATATTTTGTTCATAATACAGGCAATATCATTCAATTAATTGCATGTATTGTTGAGGATGATTTTGCTGGCCATGGATTTTCATTAGATTCTACACGTAGCAGGCAGAATCAGCAGCTGTAGTTGCTTAATGTTCTTCTATTTTGTCTGTAATAGTTGATATTTCACTATTGTTTTCAACAAAGAATAATAGAACTTGGGATATGGTATTTTAATATTACCAAAAGCATGAATACCTTTATGCTAGAAATGAAATGTACATTAAGTAATATGAAATTCTATTTCCCTACATTTAGGAATCAATGGTTTATACTTTAGAGTGTATCTGTGGTTTAAGAAGAAAGGATTAAAGCTCACAAATTAAAAAAGACATATTTTATACAGAAGACTTGCCTAGCCAGAAAAAAAAACCTACTTTGGGATCCTTCCTCTGATATAGAGATGTAGATATGTGCGATAAATTTCAGTTAGTCCCTAAAAGTTGGTCAACTTAATATTCTGAAGGTTGGTTGTGGGAGGCTTTCTTCCTTTTTCTATACTGATTTTCTTGGTAATGGAAAGCAAATTTGTGAATGGCAATAGGAAATTAGCCATTTTCAGTGAGAAGAAAGTCATATTATGTACACACACACACACACACACACACAAATAAAAATAGCTGTGAACAATATATTATAATTTTTTTAGGACTAACTCAAAAAAAGAATAATAGTTGGAAGGAATCTAGGAGGTCTTCTAGTCTAAGTTCCTGTTCAGGCAGGAACACCAAACCATTTCAGACCAATCTCTTCTTTAAAACCTCCAGTGTTGTAGCATCTACAAGTTCTGGAGGCAAGTCATTCCATTGATTAATTATTCTGTCAGGAAAAGGGCATTGGTACTTACCTGATACGCCCGTTCTCTGTAAGCATCCAGAAAGGCTGGGCTTAAAACTCCGGGACACTCCTCCTCCTCCACAGAACACCTCCTCCTGCATCTCCCAGTTTTGCGAAGACTGAGAGCCAAATTCCGGGGACTCATCATCTAATCTAGATCCCTGACTGGAACAGAACCCCACCAGATGGAAAAGAAATGGGTGGGGCTGGATTCTCTTCACAGCTCACAGAGAATGGGCATATCAGGTAAGTACCAACACCCTTTCTCCCATGAGCTGTTCAGAGCATCCAGAAGTGGGATATACCAAAGCTTGGCCTGTCCTTAGGGAGGGACTCCGTCTGGATCGAAATCCACTCCAAAACTCTGTGGACCCTCTGCAGACTCTTCTGCCACAATGAAGCATCCACTGAGGTATAGACATTAATTTTTATAATTTTGACAAAGGGAGATGGTGAACCCAAGCTGCCGCTCTGCAAATTTCGTCTATGGAAGCCTGTGTGGCTCATGCTGCTGATGTTGCCGCACTCCTTGGTGAGTGGGCTGTAATGCCCTTAGGAACTGCAATGGACTGGCATTCGTAACTTTGGCTATGGTGGCTCTCAACCATCTACCGATGGTCATGGATGACACCTTTTACCCTAAAGTGGATGGGTTGAAGGATAGGAATAGAGCTTCTGATTTTTGGAATGCCGCCGTGTGGTCTAGATAGATGCTTAAGGCCTTTCGGACGTCAAGTCGATGCCATTGATGCTCCAGTCTATGAGAAGTTTTTGGACAAAAATTTGGAAGGACCAATTCCTGCGGTCTGTGGAAGGCTGAATTTACTTTAGGAGTGAACGATGGATCCAATCGGAGAATCACTCTGTCCGCATGAAATATGCACAGGTCCTTTCTCATTGACAATGCCGCCAATTCGGGAATTCTCCTAGCTGATGTGATTGCAATTAGGAAGACCACCTATATGTCAGGAATTTAAGATCAGTGGTTCTTAAAGGCTCGAATGGGTCAGTTGTAAGTGCGATTAACACCTTGTTGAGATCCCAGGTGGATAGCGATGGATTACAGGAATTCGTAAGTTTGCAGCACCCTTAAGAAAGCTGATACATGCGGATGTGCACTATGGAACGGAGGTCACCCCAGGTTATCACCGAGGCTAAAGCCACCATCTATCTTCGTAAATATATTGGAGATAGGCCCTTGGTCAACCCCTCCTATAAGAAGTCCAATAATTGTCCTATTGATGGAGCAGTTGGGTCGATATTAGACTCCTGGCACCAGTGATAGAAGGCTGACCACGTGGCTTCGTATATCCGATTTGTTGAGGACCGTCTTGGATGCTTGAATAGTGGCAATAGCATCCTTTGAATTTGTAGGGCCCTTAAATGGTTCCGCTCAACCTCCATACGGCTAGACTGAGCCATTGTGGGTTCGGGTGAAGTATCGGCCCTTGGAAGAGCGAAACCTGGATGGTGGAATTTTCCAAGGTGTCTCTCGATTAGGTTCTGTAAATCTGCGAACCACATTCGCCTGGGTGACTGATATCAGTTCTGCTCATTCCCCCAATAACTTCTGGATCAACCTGGGTATGACCGGGAGTGGAGGAAACACATATAGAGACCGGGAGACCACGGACATTGCAGGCATGACGGCCTCCACCCCCTGATTCGGGTACCTTGAAATATACCAGGGCAATTGGGCATTGAGAGGAGAGGCAAATAGATTGATCACCGTTGTCCAAACCTCCACACTGCTTCCTAGAAGACAGCTGAGTGTATGGCGCCACTCTGCCTGATCTATCGTGGCCCTGCTGAGCCAGTCTGCTTGTGTATTTAAGGCTCCTGCTATGTGTTCTGCCTTGAGTGAAAACAGATTTGGCCTCAGCCCATTTGAACAATTTGGCTGTCTCCAGCATCAGAAGTTTGGAGTGGGTACCCTCCTGCCTTTTATGTGGGCCTTGGTTGGATATTGTCCGTTTAGACCAGAATGTGCATCGATTGGAAAAGGGTTAGAAAAACTGCGTAAGGCCAGGTGAACTGCTCGCAGTTCCACACAAGTTGATGCTTTGTGATTGTTCAGAGATAGTCCAAATTCCCTGTGCAGGTGGGATGGAAGTGGGCTCCCCATCACTGAGGCTGGCATCGGTTGTGATCGTTGCCCTGTGTGTTCCTTGAAAAGACACCCTTGTTTATCATTTTTCTGACCACCAGAGGCGATCGAGACGTTGTGCCGGTACTTATTCCGCGGATGTGATAAGTCGGCTTTTATGGATTCACTGGAACCTTTGCAAGCTCTCTAGAATGGAATTCGAGCCCAATGGCACCAATGCAAAGAACAAGAATATCAGTTCCCTAACATTTGAGACAGAATGCCAGGAAACCCTTTTAAGCTCTGATCTCTGTTGCCAAAGACTGAATTACTGTTTATCTCGTTCTGAGAGAGAACCTTGCCCTCCATGGATATCTGATTCATTGCCCCCTAATGACTAACCTGGTGAGGAATTAAATGGCTCTCTTATCCCCAATTCATGGAAAGCATCTAAAATCCATACTCACATGAAGGTCTCCAGATGTAATCTGGTATCCAAATTTGCTTGATGTCTGGAATATGATAAAATTAAACATATCATCCAAATAACATTGTAAGCAAACAGATTGGATTCCTGAGTGAGGCAGCCAAGGCCCGAGGACTTGGTAAAAGTCCTAAGGGCATGCCAGCCGAATGGCAGGGCAAATATTCTCGATAGTGCCGATCACAATAGCAAAATCTGAAGATATCTGTAGTGAGCGGTCTAATGGATATGGAGTAAAAGCCTCTGTGAGATCTATAGAGTCATGACACATTCTCTCTGATTGCTAAGCAGAATGGATCTGAGAGATGGTCATCTTGAATTTTTGATAAACCAATGATTTGTCAAATGTTTGAGGTCCAGAATGCCCCAAGCCCCCTGACTCTTTGGGACCACGAACAATAGAGAGTAACAGCCTTGACCCCGCATCTTCAGAAGTGACACTCTCCTGACTGGGCCCCGATATTGCCAGAAGATGATTGATAGTGGTCCTCATCAATGTCCTCTTAATGGGGTCCATGGACCTAGGCGCTACTAATAAAAAAGTTCAGGGAGGGAGGATTGAAACTCCAGTGCCAAGCCAAACCTAATAGTGTCCTTGACCCACACATCAAGGTGGAGCAGTCCCATTGATCGGCAAACCAATTTAGCGCTCCTCCAATGGGAACTGATGTCAAGGGCTCATTTTGGGGCGACAAAAAAATCGGCCCTCTAGTGTCTCTTGGATTTCTACAATTTTGGCCTCCCTGCTGACCTCTATCCGAAGATTCAGGCCTATCCTGTCTAAAACTGGCCTGTATCCTGATGTTCTCTGAGATCTGGAAATGTAGGAGCCCTGATAGTAGGGTCAAAAGGAACTCCTTCAAAACGACTGGGACGTTCTGTGTTTCAGACCTATGAAAAGAGGGGAAGCACTTTTTCTTGTTCCTGTTCTCTATAAGGAGGGGCTCCAATAATTTATCCCCTGTATTGGGCTGATGCCAGCTTGCATTTATGCTTGGTGTCCGCCTGCCAATGTCTGAGCCATAGCATCTCCGTGCTGATACGTAAGATGCTATACTTAGACGAGACTTTACTGAATTTTCCCTAGACGAGAAGTTAAATGTGGCATCAGCGGAGAACTCTGCGGCTGCCATAATTTTAGCTATGTTCCTGGTGGGCTCTGACATTTGACGTCGGCATATATCCCTCAGGTGGAGAGCATCGGAGGAGGAACATGTCAAAAAGGACGCAGCTGAGCTGCCCTAATAGCCCAGGCGTCAGAAACGTATGCCCTATGTAGTGCTAACTCTGCTCTCTTGTCTTCCGGTCTCAGGGCTTCCTCAGCCTCATTAGGAAAGGTGGAAGAAGAGGCCAGTGCCACTATAGGTTCATCCACCTCTGGCGTTTTTTAGAAAATTTTCAAACTCTGCGTGCCAAAATTGAAATATCACTTATCGTTGGGCTGGGTATGATGCTGCTGATGCATTGATTTGTACTAATTCAGCAAACATAACGAGGAAAGGATAGTTTCCGCCTCATTAGCCAGTATGAGAATATTTAGGTCCTTTGGATTCATCCTGATACCCCGTTGCAATGGATGAGTTTCTGATGTGCCTAGTTTAGAGGTTTCTTTGCCTTGATATAATAAAATTTAAAGAGGTGTGGGCGGAAAAGGCCAGAAAATCAGGTTGGTCTGGAATGAGGCCTTCGTCATCCGAAATATCCCTGTTCTAGTGGGTCAGCCTCTGACAGCCCAGTCCATCTGATGAATTGACCCCCTTCATGGAAAACCTCCTGGTCCTCAAAATCCACTTCTCCCGAAGGCCCTGCGGCTGATAAGTTAGGAATATTGGGAATACCTGAGATTGATGTTGTTGGAGCCTCAAAGGATCGAGCGGACAGGGATCCCACATCCGAAGCAGGGGCGAGAAGGTGTCTGGTCCAGATGGATCTGCTGAGTCCAGCCGCAATGCCCCTTTGAATCGCCATCTCCATCCATTGCCTCATTTCAAATGGGGATCAGTCTCAGTAATCCCCTCTTTCTGTCTTAGGCCGGTAGCCGTAGATGTGAAGGTTGCCTTCTGGAAATTGCGCCAGGCCAGTGCTCAGTGGGGGAGATGTGACTATGGGGGTTGTCCAGAAATTGCCTGTCTGGGCTTGGGTCGATAGATCCAAGGGCCCCATCAATGGATTTGGGTTCTGATCAGATTGCTGTGTCATAGCCATTCTTGTCTGCCTCCCTGGCTCTTTGGCAATGCCTTTCCAAAGCTAGGTGCCGTCTATGGCATCCTTATCTGCTGCCTAGAGACCTTTTTGGGGCCACTGGCTTGTCTCGGGACTTACTGGGCCTGGAGAGGAAAGCGTTGTCATGTTCCATTGTGTATGGTGGATTGTCTGGCCTCTGAATGTAAATTTGATTGTTTTTTTCTAAATTGTTATGATTATTATTAATATGTGGTTGATATTTGAATTATTCTATAGGCTTAGAACAGTCTAAATCGTGAACAGTATCTAAGGGTCCCCAGCAAGGGAACCCCCACAGTGCTTCAAGTGAAGAAAAAACCTCTGGATCTCTGGTTCCCCAGCAAAGGGAAACCAGCTATTACAGGCTCTGATATGCCTCTTGCCTGTCAGAAATAAATGTTCCACATATAAATGTCACTCGCCCTTTCCGTCTGAGAAGGATCCAAAGGCAAATGCAAAGAAATGCCTGATTAATGAGCAGCCAGTTAGTGTAATGTTAGCCAGAGGAATAGCTAAATCCAGGGAAGGCACAATGGAAAGTTAATATGTCTGGTCCTCAGCAAGGGAAACCAGTGAGAAAAGGAGGCTGTTGGCAATTACTTTCTTTGGTCCCCAGCAAGGGAAACCAGCGCAGAAAAAGGAGGCTGTTGCAATTAGGCGCAAAATTGAGACAGCCATTGAAATAGGCGGGAAGCGGAATCACCAGAGCTAATCCCAAGCCGTCTGACGAGCCATTGCTGCTGCTACTCTAACTTGCAATCTGAACGCTGCTGTCAGGAGAAACAGCAAGGCAAAGAAAGCCACGGCTGTGAGAGTTCCGTTCCGATCACAGGGCAGGACGATTCGGAGGGGGGACTAGATAAGGCAGTTTCCTGAGGCGGTAGCCTCAAGCTGCCTGCGGAGTGACAGGCTCCGCTATCTATGAGGAAAAACTGTTTTATTCTAATTGATATACTTGTTTTCTGAAATTATCTAGGGGAAGCCTGAAAAAGCCGAATTAGATGGGGAAGGGTTTTAAAGAGCAAACCTGAATTAGACAAGAGCCGTTAGACAAGAGTCAGGGAGTGCACAACCTCTTACCACGAAGGCTGAGCTAAAACTGGGGGACGCAGAGGAAGTGTTCCATGGAGGAGGAGGAGCGTCCCCGAGTTTTAAACCCAGCCTTTCCAGAAGAAACTGAAGCACCTCCCACTTCTGGATTCTCTGAACAGCTCATGGGAGAATTTCTCCTTATTTCTAAGTTGCTTCTCTCCTTGATCAGTTTCCATCCATTGCTTTTTGTCCTGCCTTCAGGTGCAGGACAAAATAGGAAAATAGGTTGACTCCCTGTTGTTGTTGTTGGTTTTTTGTGGCAGCCCCTCAAGTATTGGAACACTGCGATCATGTCACTCCTAGACCTTCTCGTCATTAAATTAGACGTACCCAATTCCTCAACCATTCTTCATATATTTTAGCCTTTAGTCCCTTAATCATCTTTGTTGCTCTTCTCTGTAGTCTTTTCAGACTCCCAACATCTTTTTATATCAGGTGACAAAACTGAATGCAGTATCCCAAGTGTGGCCTTACTAAGGCATTATAAACTGATAGTAACAATGATATTGATTCCATATCTCTAATGCCTAGGACTTTTTTGGAAGTTGCAGCACACTACTGGTTTATATTTAAGTGATTGTCCACAAGGAGTCCAAGATCCCTTTTACAGTTACTACTGTTGAGCCAGGTATCACCTATACTACACCTGTGCATTTGTTTTTTCTTGTCTAAATGTAGAACCTTAGAAGCCTATATTCACTGCATCCCATCCTTGCCTTAAAATATACATGAAAGTAGCTATAGTTTCCTGAATTCATACAAAATGAATAACTCTGGATAGTTGAGATAAAACAAAACTGTTCTGATTGTCTTCTACATGATTCCATCTAAACTCTTAATCAAAATGCTAAGTCACAGTTCAAAAAGCAAAGAAGCTAAATCAGTCTTCTACCATTGCTGAGTGTTTAATGTATATAGTATAGTCATATGATGAGAATTAGTAGTTAACTTTTTTTGTTTGCTATTGTTTAGGATGGCCATCCATATTTCACAATTTTATAGTATGGAATTTGAGAAAGAAAAGTGATGTAAGGAGTCACTGCACTTACTGAGTAAGTTGCTGGACCCAATTGTAATTACTAAATGAGAACAACCTATAATTTAGGAATAATTATAGCAATTTTAATATATTATAATCTAGGTTTATTAATAGTTTTTCCTCAATCATATTCACTTTAAAAATTTAAAAGGCAAAAATGACCATTGTCATTCCTATTTCAAATATTTATCCCACAGTTATCAACTACAGAGATAATGATGGGACTAAAGTGTTGAAAGTTATAGTCCTCTACCCTCTGGAGGCAACTAGGATCCTCAGGCCACAAAAGAAGTTACTTAGTGTTGGACACTTTGATGATTTGGCTGAAGTACTTCAAAAAGTTGAATTATATGCATGATTATTTCTTTTAAAACAGTTTAATAGCAATAGCACTTTGACTTTTATTCCACTTCACAGTGCTTTTACTGCCCTCCCTAAGCAGTTTACAGTCAGCATATTACTAGCAACAATCTGGGTCTTCATTTTAGTGACCTCAGAAGGATGGAAGGCGAAGTCAACCTTGAGCCTGATGAGATTTGAACCAAATGGCAGACAGCCAGCAATCAGCAGAAGTATCCTGCAGTACCGCATTCTAACCACTGTGCCACCATGGCTCTAATCATAATACATGTAGTACTATACAAAGAAATGGAAGTCAAAATTTCTAAAACTATAAATGATTGACATAATGAGCTTGGACATTATCACTACAGAAGTCTTAAGCTTTTCACCTTTAATAACATTCTTTGATGATATTCAAATCTAACCACATTGGACCATAGACTCTCAAACATTAGTATAACAGCACAGAGATGTTAAAATAATTTTCATGCAATTGTATGACTTAAAACAATAAACAGCATTCTAGGAATATCTGTTGAACCAGCCAGTTATGGGAAGCTGATTATTGCATCCATGAAAATGAAGCTCTTACTGTTGACATCTATATTTTAATCAAAGAATTAACAGAAGTCAATTCTTAGAGGGAAAGCATGTAGTTGTAAATAATACAGTAAATAATACAATTACAAAGATCACTGATAAACAGGATGCAAGATACGGCTTAAACTCTAACCTGAGTGCCTTCCCTTGTGTAAAGTGTTTACCTACAACACCTGTGAACATTAGAGGAATGGAAATCTAGACAAGCATACTGATTTTACATTCCCAGAAAGATAGTGAGCAAAGAAAAAAGAAACTATCTCTGTTAAATACAAGAGGAATGTTTGCTGTTGCAATTTAATCCCAATATAGAAAAAGAATAAGCCATTTCCCAACATATCAAGTTATCCAACTCCTGTTTAAATTTCTTTGGTGTGATTATGGTTTTCTTGAACAAAAACTAATTCATTTTAAGCTGCTTAGATATTTTTTCCAGAGGACAAAAAGAGCATGCAGATTAGTAAATCTTCATTCTTCTTTCTTGAATTCATTTAATAGCAAAAGTAATAGCAATGGATGGATTGATGGATTGATGGATGGCTGGACAGACAGATGGACAGAACTAATTTTCATTTTTCACAATGCAATATAATAGTAACACTCTCTGAATCACTGCCTCTTTTTAAATAAGTTTCCTTTTTTCTTTCAACCTTGATACGTTTTGATAAAATGGGATAACCTAACATGGAAGCATTTTTTCCAACGAAATCTTCTCTCCATGGAAAAATCATACCTGTTAAAATTATAGGATTCTCCTTGAAATAAATGAGTAGAACCATAGCTCATCAGCATTATATTAGCACTGGAGTAGTTAAGATATACTTTCTAAATGCTAACTCAACATGTGTCATGGGATTTGTTTTTCTACAGGCTTCCCAACTACTTGCATCCTGGTAACTACACATTGATTCAGGCACCCTTATGAAAAAAAACAGATATAAATGTTTGTGGTTAAGGTGATAACCCTTTTGTTTTCTCTGTAATTCATCACAGGGCTTGTCAGGGATGACAGCTCAGGCGATTTTTTTTTTTGAACACCTCTTTATCTGACAGCTCCATGCATCATAAAGCAGCAAACAGAATTAGATCAAAGTCTACCAGTCTCTGCCGCCTTAGTAAGGTACACAATCCTGTTTCTATCTTTATCCAGGCTCTGACAGTTCATTTTAACTGGCAACAGGGTGGAAAGGAATACTAGTGACTGTGGGGTGGGTGTATGAAGAATGGGGAGAAGGAGAAAAAAAGTTTCTTTTAAGGAGGCAGAGAAGTGCAGCTTTTCAAGTACAGTGTTTTCACATATCATTCCCCTCTGAAGCACAAAGCCGAAGACACAAGCCTGAAAATGACGAGTGAGATTTCATCGAAACATTGCCAAGATACTTCCAATTTTACACGGGAGAAAACCCGAATAACCAAAGATCCACATACAAATACCCGCAAAAACCTCAGAAAACAATTATGAACTATATTTATATATTGTCTAAATGCATAAACTAAAGTTTTTCCACAAATTATTTTTAGGGCATAAACTTACAATTTCTGGCTGCTGCTAATATTGTTACTTTCTCCCTCCTCCCTCCCCCTCCTCTTCCCTCTTCATCCATCCATCCATCCACCCACCCACCCACCTGTAAAATTCTGAATTTTGGTTATAATATGTAATACAAACTAAACTGAAAGAAAGAAAACTGAAGGAATAAAAAGTGCAAGAAAAATGATGAAAGAAAAAAAGAGAGAAAAAGTAATGATATAACGAGGAAAGAAAAAAGAACTATGTATAAGAAATTTCTAAGCTTCATTACAACAAAAATAAACAAGTTAGCAACTCTTCAATACTCCTAAGGTTCCAAACACTTATCTCTTCATCCCATATCGCATCTCTTATCTATAGACAAATCCATAAAAAACCCTCATCAGTCCCCGATGTCAGCAAAAAGACTGCCAGCTCACCATGACTGCTTGTAACATATTTTAAACCTAATCAAATAAACCAACTTTATATATCTGCCTTTTATTTATAACAGTTTAATCTTTAATTCATTCAAATATTGTTGTAGAATTTGATTTCTCTCCATTTCTTCTTTGCCCGATTGTATAGAGTCCTTCATGACTTTAAGAAGACTCTTTTGTAAAACCAATAAGAAAAGAAACAAAATATTATTTCACAGAAAGAGTAGTGGAAGCTTGAAACCAACTTTCAGCAGAAATGGAAGCCCAGTCATCAATAATTGAGTTTGAACATACTTGGGATAAACACACTGTCTATCATCTGACAAAAATATTATTATTGTTGTTGTTGTTATTATATATCATCATTAACAACAACAATGACCTAAGCGCCAACGCTCACTGCAGCAGTATTGCCAAAAAGGCTTTAAGAGTTGTAAATCTAATTTTATGAAGCTTCTCCTCTGGTAATACTGATTTGTAAACTAGGGCATTCAAAAACTTTGCTAGTCCAATACTTGAATACAGTTCTGTTGTCTGGAATCCGCACTGTATATCAGGAATAAATACAATTGAGTGAGTCCAGAAGTATTTTACCAGAAGAGTACTACATTCCTCTGTTCACAACAGAATACCCTACACCACCAAATTTGAGATTCTAGGCTTAGACAACCTTNTTGGACTTAAGCATAGTACATAAAATCATATGTTACAACGTCTTACCAGTTAATGAATATTTCAGCTTTAACCACAATAATACAAGAGCAAACAACAGATATAAAGTTAATGTAAACCACTCTAAACTTGATTGCAGGAAGTACAATTTCAGCAACAAAGTGGTCAATGTCTGGAACTCATTACCTGATACTGTTGTCACCTGCTCAAACCCCCACTCCATTACCTTCAAACTAACCTCTATTGACTTCACCACACTCCTAAGAGGTCTATAAGGGATGTGCATAAACGCACAATCATGCCTACCATCCGTGTCCTATTGTCCCCAATTATTAGTTCCTGTTTCTTATATTTAAACTTATGTTTATTCTTATTTCTATTATATTGTAAGCATTTGACAAAATAAATAAATAAATAAAATGAACTTAGAACAGTTCCCATCCTGCAATGATATATGTAACACCATCAAACATCCAGATTTGCCTATCCCAGGTCCTTGGTAAAGACTTGATAGGTGGACAAAAATTCAAGAGTCAGTCTGAACATCTGGCTCACTGTGTGATGATCAGTAACAATAATTATATAAAAATAATGATAATTAATTAATTCAAGAAAGCAAAAAACCTCACAAACTCAAAGAGCAGATTTGATGGGCTACTGATTTTTTTTGCTATCAGATTTTTATGTATCTATAAAAAATTCCAGATCACTCTCTTGGTTTCTCATGTGTATTTTTAAATTTAAGGCCTCAGCCAATTTCTTTTGTAGATCAGATACAACACCTTTTTCTAATTCATTCTCTTGATTTTTTATTTGTAAACTGACTTTTGATACCTTTTCTATCTTGTGAGCTAATTTTCTCCCGACATTCATAATTCTTCAATAATATCTTTTAGACATAGTCTATCGATAACAGTAGAGATCATTGCTGACATTGATGGTATTATAATTACTATTTTCTAAATCCATTCTTGAAGTCTCCCTTAGTATTTGTTGTGGTTCGCTGGTAGCCTGCGCAGATGGTAGCAGAATTGGACAGCGGCGGTCAGATAAGTATTTTCATTATTAGAAAATTTTGCAACATTTTGTAGGCTTAGAACTATTCCCTCTACCTAAAAACTTCAGTCTTCTCTAGTGTCCAGTTTGAAATAATGAAATCACTTATTTTTGTTATGTCTTCTAAGAACGAAAAGAGAATATATTTACCCTGAGAAGCTGTTAGTTCTTTATACTTAGTTCCAAAATCTTATTGTAAAAAAAAATAACAATGTTTCAATTTGATTTGGAAAATTCATTCATTTATAACTTTCCAAGATCAAAAACTTATTTAACTTTTTGCTATTTATTTCAGATTTTTAGAATTCTTAAGCTTTGATTTAGATTTTCTTTCATTCAGAATTGAAGCAGACTCACCCAGAATTTTCAAACTTGTTGGTCTGAAGATCTCTAATGGTTTAGAAGCAATTCTAAACTAATAAGCTAATAAGCAATTCCTGAAAGTGGTTAGAAAATGAGGTTTGCAAATTTAGTGTCCTTTAAAAGCCTCTTCAATGATTACTAATAAGATGGTTCATCCTGTCATTTGCAGGTGTTCAAAACCACAGAAAACTGCTGTCCTGTGGTTTCCTCATGAGGAGCAGCCATCCAGAGCACACGTGGATATTTTTCTGTCCTTTCCTTATCTGGAGAGATTCCAGGTATCCAGTCTATTCATCAATTCCTTGGTCTTTACCACAAAAAATAAATCTTCAGTTCACCATAACTCTCCTGGAAGTCTAGTTTCTTCATATCCTATGGCTGATGGAATCATTTAAGACATTGATTGGCTGTATTTGGATACCTACAACTCTATACTTCAGCAGATAACATATATATATATGCAGACTCTTCATTTCTGATATAGCCTCAAGTCAGTGCTCAGAAGCATTTGTTTTTTATTTCCATGTCATGTAAAAATATGGCCATGATATTGGGAACATCGTATGTACAAACCTGAAACTGAAATAATTCTCTTCTAGGTTTTCCACAGCAAAACAAGTGCAAATACTTGATCCAAGAAAGACTGCCTTTATGTTGAGAAGATTTCACAAGTGGTATTTTTAAGAATAAACAAAATAAGATTAAGGCTGTTGGAGAATTCTTACAGAGAATTATAGTAAAGGTCTCATTAGGGAATGGTCCAATTTTCCTTGTGAATGATTTAGTAAAAGAAAACTGCATTAAAATTAATTTGAATTCATCCTTGCCAGGCAGAAAATCTCTCTGCTGTAAACAACAACCTCTTAATTAGACAAGTTGCCCTTTTGTTTTCTAACAACAGCCCAACAGATATGTTTCTGCCATACTGAGTTGTCTTATGAGAATTAGCTAAAAGAAACTGCATGTTGAACTTCACCTTTTAATTAACTTTTAATGAATTGTTTATCCAACCGAGCCTGTCACACTCAGAGACCAAAATAGGGGCGCATCTACTGCTCCACATTAAAGATATTTTGAAAAAACATATTCTGTGTATGTTATAGATTTCCTCTCTGTCATACTTGTGTACCCCTATAACACTGCTCAATCATAAGTATTGATTCAGAGTCAGTTAATCCTATATAATTTAGAATATTATTATAAAGTCATCACTGAACAAAGCAGGGCAGGGCAGAAGCAATATCTAATTATGTAAACATACCATCTTTATTTGTCAGTTTCTGTTGCAGGGAAATAGATTTTCTTTATTTATGATGGCCTCGGTAGAGTTATCTTAGGTGGAGCGTTGTAGGGAGGTGTTGGCTGTCATGCCCTTGGCTGTTGGCAACATAGGCTCCTGTCTAGCTTGACAATGATTGGATTCTGGGAAAAAGCTAGATGGAGCTGAGGATTTGTGGTGTTGGCATGTGTAATCAGTCTTGGCACTTGCTGTCAGGAAGACAACTTTGGTTCTGAGTCTGGAGGATCATTAGGAATGATACATCAAATGCTTGAAAACAAATGGGGGCTTAATCTTCAATAAAAGAGAACATCAGCAAAAAGTGTCTTCCATGATTCTGGTTCCCTGACATGGGAAAAATTGGCAGGTTTACCTGTATTGCATTTTCTTTTTCCAGTGTTTACAGAATTCACATAGCATATATTGCCACAGAAGATAACAAATCTATTTTACCATGCAAAAGACTGAAGTGAAAATGGCCTCACATATAAACCTATACTCCTAAATGGTTTTAAATTAATAAGTTATTTCTTCCCCAAAGTCTTAGTTGCTGGAGACAATTCTTAATTTATAGAGCTGAGAATTCAGATCTCTCTTTTTGATTCAAAGCTCTTCTGCCTCCAATATGCTACTACATAAGAAATGAGAAAGCAAATAATCAAGAAATCATTTTCACTCTCTGTTAGCCATACTTTAGTACTTACCAAAGTATGTATATACTTACTAAAGTATGGCTAAGATAGAAACTCCAGTTAATAAAGTATGAAGATAAAACTTTTTATTAATTGATAACTGTAATTGTTTTGACTTTATGACCTCTGTATATGTATCTATTTTGAAATAATCTGTGGGTGATGTCATATATTGTTTAATTTTGATTACTGAAAAAGAGAAAGGACTATTAGCAGAAAAAATGTGACATATGGTTAAATTGGATGTAATCCTGCTCCATGGTATTTAGAGATCAGTTTTGTTCAGCCTTGGGCTAGAGAATGGCTGTTGTGGTTGGGAATGTTGGAAATTGTACTCCAGTGTGGGAAAACCAACTTGAAACAATTATTCATTTGTTATGCTTTTCCAAGATTATATAATGATAGAATTTTGGATTGATTTCTTTTCAGCATTGTTTGAACACAGTTATTAATGTAAATCAGCTAACTTGAAATGAATCAATTAATTATTCCAAGTACCAGTATTTTTTAATTATGTCTATGTTCATCTGTATGTTATTCCTAAACAAGTCCATAGTTATATTTTATGTTCAAGGCTAAACAAGACAGTAATGTTTCTGAATTTATCTAAATAGTTGGCATTGTAAATCATGGTTTTCATCTTACAAAAATCATGGATTTTAACAAATACAATTCTGTTTTGCCAAGATCTGGTCCAGACGCGCTGATTCTCTCACCACCTGATTCTGAAATACTTCATTCCAGTGCATGCATTTACTCTGGTGAATCACAGTTGCATGCTGTGCAATGTTATGCAATGGTACAGATAGTCCTTGACTTACGATAACAATTGAGCCCAATCATCATAAATATGAGTTAGTTGCCAAGAGCCTGAATTTTGATCAAGTGACCATGAGGATGCTACAACACTCATAAGTATGAAAAACAGTCATAAGTCACTTTCTTCAGTGCTGTGGTAATTTTGAATGGTTACTAAATGAACTGTTTGTTATTAGCTGAAGATTACCTGTAGTTTAAAAATGGGACAAGACCAAACCAAACATTTTCTTCTTTAAGTTTAAGGTTTCTTTAAGGCCTACAAAGTGTAATCTATGCAATAATATTCATTCAGCAATGCTTCAATCAAGCATGGAATACTGAGGAAAACATGGGATTGTATTGAAAAGGCCATAGAATGGGGACATTTCTAACTGAACTTATTTGAGGTTGGGTAATTAAAACGCTGAAGAAATAACATGTCAAAAATTGAGTTGTCCAATTCTATATGAATCAATGGGAGTTCTGACACGGACTTTTGTGCAATGTATTTTACATACTTGGCATTTTAGTTAGCTTTTATCTGGGTTTTATTTTTGCTGAATTGAAGAGTCTTGTATCTACTTATCTGAAATTCAGCTCAGAGAGACCTGTTTATAATGGTCATACATCTATAAGTTTTAATTGTATTTCTAATTATATGTCATATCCACAATTATAACATTATCATGCAGATTAATTCAAACCTTTGTAAATAAGCAGAGTTAGTTTCCTCTTTGAATTATTATTCTCCAGTTCTAGAGAAAATCTTGTTTCAAAGAAACAAGATCAAAGCCGTGTGTGTGTGTGTGTGTGCGTGCTTGGGTAGGGTGGGTGGGTGGAAGGAAGGAATGAATAACAATGGCTGTTTTCCCCCAGTAGCCATGTTTGCAGTCATATTTATTATAAGTAGCCTTGGGCAAAAAATTTATATGTCTCATTAATCCAAATCAGCTTCCTGGGTTGTATGCTAAATGTGGTTGCAGTTGCCACATAGTATATGTTTTCTTTTATACCTTTTGTTCTTCAGTACAGCACTTATGAAACTAAGGAACAATTGTCACGTCCCATTGCATGAATAAAATGTACAAGAATTGATGGGGCTTTCTATCTAATGTAGTTACCGTGAACCTGGTTTGTTTATTTAATGAACAAAATGTCACAGTGTATCTGCATCCTACTGACATCTGAAACAGTGGCAGCTGCTGGTGGCAGATTTCCTGAAACAGAGGTGCAGAATTAACCAGGGCAATTTGCATTTCATCCAAAACAAAATCCCTTTTGAAAATATTCTTAAAATGTCTATATATGTATGCACACACACATGCATATGTTGCGCACAGATGTTTTGTGAACTACTATAAAATGGCAGAGAGGCAAAGGCCATTTTTAATCCTGCTAAAATCAAACCAGCTTTATTGCAAATATACTTGCAGGATGTTTAGAATTATGGTGATTTAATTATCTAGTGGTATTTCAGTCAAAAGAAAAATGCCAATCATGGCTGTACTTAGTAATGTAATTTTTGTATTAATATTGAGATAAAAATATAGGGAATTATGAAAAGAATGCTATAATGTACAGAAATAATGTACTGAATTTTCTCTTTGTATTTTGGATTAGCTATTGTCATTTTTGAAGCAAACTTGTAAGGCTGATGATTTCCCAGTTTTGATATTGAGGGGAGCACACCATAATCATGGCAAAATAACCTGGTTAGGGAAACTTAAAGATATATATGGCTGAGCAGAGATTTGAAGTCAGTTTCTCCAGCTGAGGTCCAACATTATAAATCTAGAGCTTAATTTCAATTTAGGTTCATTCAACTCAATGGGTGAAGTTAAGCAGCAACTGATTATTTGGAACTGATTATTACTCCCTGAAAGACCACCAGGCTTTAGGTAAGACTGGAAATAAAAAAAAGTCCTAAATGAAGGCAACAGTAAATAATTTCCATATTGTTGCCAAGATCTCCATGAAGTCATAAAAATCTATTTCAATTGAAGGGAAATGTTTCCTTTTTAGGCATGTGTAAGGTTATGTGTAAGGTTATCAAAAGGAGGTTCTATTTTCTTCAAGAATTTTTTATTGTAACTAAAGACATGATCTGATATACAATACCATAACTAAATATCATACATGATAATATTAATCTATAACCATATTTGAACAAAGTTCTAGGATTCATTCTTGAATTCAAAATCTAATCAGACATCACCTCACTGGATTGCCTTTTATGAGGCACTTTCTCTCATTTTAGCTTTGTAAAATAAAAAAAAAGAAAAATTGTAAACTGCTTGACACAGGAATACTTCTATGAAAATTGTGGATAACAACTGAGATCAATTTAATTGTTTGGGTCACCTTTCTCCAACCTTGTGTTCTCCAGATGTGTTCCATTACTACTTTCATCATGGCCCAGATAACTGAAATGGAGTGCAACATCTGGAAATTTTCTTAGTAGACTGTGTATTTAATTTTAATCTTGCTCCACTGCAAAGCTTTATGCAATACGTGACACTTCTTAAAAGAAGTGTCCAAACAGAAAAGGAAAATATAAATGAACACTCCTTAAGCCATGAAATGGCATTTTAAGAATGAAGTGGAAATGTACTAACAGATCATATACTGATTCTTATTATATAAGAAAATCCAAAAGATATAGACATGCAAAAAATCTGCCACTGACATCCCCTAAACTCTGCTGAAGATGTTATCTAGCCTGGTAATGAAACATTCGGAAACCAACCTACAAGCTTGGAGAATGAACCTTCACTCTCATCCTACATATAAGCTACAGATATTTGCCACTATTGCATATATATTTTCACATATGTATATATGAAAATAATCTACAGTTGTATTTTATTATGAAAATACAATTGCAGAAGGGTTACCCTCATACAAATATGCATGAGAAGTAAGAAAAATGGGATTTTATGTGGTTGAGTATAGAAATACCCCAACTTGCAGTGAAAAAAAGAACAATATGACAAAAACAAAAGCAAAAAAATTCAGCATCCATGATCCTTGCAAAAAGCTTTTAAGACACAAGATTCAGATGTTTTCCAGTGAGTCCAACAGATATTCTACTTCCCCTACTACTGCTACTTAACTAATTTCAAAGTACCTGATCACTGGAGGGCCTTTACTCTCACACAGTGTAAGCTCCCCTCAGCTGTCCTTGAAGACCAATACAAGAAGATTCCTTATAAGAAGGACAACATCCCTGTGATTCTGGACACATTCAAACAGAAGAGCATTTACTGCTCCAATGCCTGTACTGCAGAGGCATTCATGCCATTATTGTCATGAACTCTGGTGGAGGGATCTAATATGGATATCTTAGGACATCAGCTAGTCCTATCACTAATTTACCACCATTATTGCTTAAATACCCAGGGTGCACAGGACAATTCTATACTTTCCTACTGGTAAATACTAATCCTGCTACAACATATGTTGCCAGGTTCTGCTCAGCAGCACTTAAAATCCAACAGACGATGATCTGTGCCATTAACTAGTCTTAGTGAGCATTTAGTTCATCATTTTAAAATGCTCTATGATGGATTTCATTTACCATGTACTAACCTTTATTTCCCCAACACCATTTAATGCCCCTACTTCTCCTTTTAGATTCCTATTAGACTTTTGTTTATCCATATACTTGTGTTATTTTTATAATTATTATTTTTAAGACTGCAAATGTATTTCTATGCTTTTTAATTGACCTTCCTTATGTTAGGCCTTTCTCTAACTTTTCATGCCTCTTGCTCATGACAGGCTATTTTATTGGGATGTATGATGGATCAGAACTCAAATCTTCTCTGCACCCCTGATGCAGAACTCTGGTGCAGGGATCTAAATGGAAATTTTAGGATATCAGCTTGTCCTAATTTCTGCTTCCTGTATAATGCCAAGCAGCTCACTGTAAAAGTTAAAGTTCCCCTTTATAATGTTTACTGTTTGGAATAGCTGGTCTTCTGCCACAATATTTGCATGCTAAGATTGATCTGGCTCCATGGGGAAGAAGCAGATCTTCTGCTATTCCCATCAAAAGCAGTGCTATGCATCTGGGTTGCAAGATACATTTTCAGTATGGCCAATAATTTTGTCAGCCTTTATATGCAAGGAAAGGCAAACACTATCTTTGTGTTTAGTTCATGACAGTGCAAAGCTCTGAACCAATTGGTAAAAGGGCCAATTATGAGCATGTCTGGCAATTAAAAATAATTGGGAAGCAGATTTGCCACTAACTCTTCCAAGAATGCCAGTTATGATATAATGATGTTTCATTAAACAGGCTGAAAGCTGTGAGCTCCGTATGGCAGATGCAATTAGGAAGGATCATAAGGAAAGAGGAAAAAAGGAAAAACATTAAAAATATCCCAGCGATGATTAGCATCGCATTTAATGGCCACTTCATTAGCTAATTGATTTCTTATTAGTTACAGGAGAAAGCCCAGTTAGGGGCTCTGCACAACTAATTAACAGCATTTACACAATTAGTCCATTGCTCATTTGGTAACCAAAAACAGCCTTGGAACTGACTATGTTTGTGATGCTCTGGGCCATTTGATGTGTTTGAGTTTCTTTTATTATTGCACTAATATTGGCTTAACCATCAAATAAAATATTCACTCTGAAAGGACATTACCAATTTCAATTAGTATTTGGGGGAGAGGAAAGGTTTAATAATTCCAAGAAAAAAATGAGAACTTCCTGCCTTTCTTTATTTCCTCTCACACATCTGCTCCTTATTTACTGCTAGGCAATGATTCCAAAACTGTCATGAAAGAATCAAATGCGCCTTAAAGAAATAAGCAACAATCTTGATGAATGCTATATAACTATCAGAACAGGAAAGCTCTGAGCTGCACTGATCAATTTCCTTAAACATCTTATTCTTATATATATTATACACATTATACCCTAGTATATCCCATGCTGCAAGTGACCGGGAAAAAGGAGAGAAAAGAAAGACTCTTGAAGCATATTTCCTGTTCAGAAAATCCAAATTCATTTCAAGAAAAATATTTATTTTTATATTAATAAAGGTGCAGATTATATAAAAGAGAGTATATTGATGTTAAACTGAAACATCATGTTTTCAAGGGAAAGGAAATAATTTCCTCTCTGTTAGATATACTTTTTGTAGACATCTTTGTTATTCTTTTACAAAAAATTTACAAAATTACAGTTAAATACATTTTGAAGGCATTTTTCTAATTCCTAGGCAGAAATATTGATTATAATTTCCTCAGAGTAGATCCCCTGAATTCAACCTAGATAACACTGCACTGTAATTATTGCTGTTTTCCTATTTGAAATTAAGATGTTGGTTGTCTCCTAGATATCAACAATGTCTGGGAGGGAACCCTTTTCTTACATGCGCTATCACAGAAACTCCAGCCTATATAAACAATTCACACATCTGAAATGTCTTGATTATCATTTCTTGGATACTACTCAAAAAATGGTAGGTGTAGCCAATCACGAAAGATAAAAATAAAAAGGAGGGTATCAAATTTAGAGGAGATTACTAGAGATATTTTCAGATGCAGTGATGTCCATAAGCATCTGTTTATTGTACTGTATTGTTGACCTTGACCTTGGTTTTAAAAACAATGGATTCATAACATGGCTTTTGAAGTGCTGACATTTTGTTCTTCATTTAGGCAGTAACGTGTCTTGGATAGTTAGCTTTATTGTACCTCTTTCCTTCTTGTATAAAAGTCCAAGCTTTAAACCAGCCTTTTCCCCAATGGCTACCTTCCACAAATCTACGGCTTTTTAAAGATTCTTACCTAACAGGAATTAGTATAATAAACAATTAAAAAGACTCATTGACTGATTAACACTGAGGTAATTCAGAAATGCCAATATATTAATTACTCTGCTTAAGGATGCCCCCTTCAACCCTCTGCTATTCTTCTTTTCTTTCTGTAATGTTTCTTTGCAGTGTTGAAAATGGGGCATAATTTTAATTTAGCCTTAGTGTACTAATTGTGGCTAATGGAAAAACACTCTCTGAGATGCAGAGTGGTAATTAATCCTCTTCCCCCTCCCAAACCCTTATTTCCTGCTAATTTGTTCCTTAATGTATTTTCAAATGGTGGGCTCTAATGGATGGCCATTTCAGCCTGACAATTTTTTTATTATATATATAGAAAATATATTGTCTTTCTTTCACATTATTGTTTCTATTCTGCTGGTAATGAACATTAATATCTTGTTTGTTTATACCTAAGGATGAGTAAAACAAAAATGTGTAATAAACATTACAGGCTACCATAGTAAAACTGAAATTTTAAGAAAAAAATTTCTACAACAAAGTAATGTGAAAAGATGCACAATCCAACCATTGCTGAAAGTTCTGAAGATCAGAACTGGCAATGGCTTTTAAGTCATTATGCATAAAAATTGTACTGTGTTTCATCTTTAATATGAAATCTGTGTTTTAGCTAACAAAACTGCATCATTTCCAATAGACTTTTCAGCCCATTTAATTCCTGAAATATGAAGTATATATGAATATGTATGTTGTAAAAGACCTCTACTCAAAAAGTATCCACACTCCTTTGTAGATCCTAACTTCAGAATTGCACAGTTTAACTTATGTCAGTCCAGGACATAGCAGTCTAACTATACCATTATTCTGCATGGTGAAAAAAACTTTTGTCAGGCAGAATCAGCAGAGAAGACAAGGCATGATGAGAGAATGAAAGGATGTATATTATAGAAAATCATAGAGCTTATTAATGTCACATGATGTTCAACTGGACTGCTGTTGAGCATTCTCAAATAATTCTTTATCTAAACTCTCTGCTTTGCTTTGGTAATACTACAGTCAGTCTGACTGTGATATGATGTGAAATGTGATGTATTTTCTGTACAAAAGACAGAAACTCTATAATATTTGTAGCAGGACATTGCATAAAAAAGATGGTATTCAATGAATTATTGGTTAACAATCTACTTAAAAGATTGCAACTATGAATGAAAATTAATTTTAATTTACTTATTTTAACTTACTTTAGAGTGAAAACAGGAAAACATGGACAATCTTAGTAAGATAAATTAATAAAAAACCAGATGAAAGAGGTTCAAGCAAAAATGGGAAACAATGTTATCTCCTTTTAATGATCCCATAATCCCTTGCAGGGGGGAGTCTGGGCAACTGAACGGAGCTGAGTGTTTACTGGCCAGATGCCCTTCCTATCACCAATGCGGAGTTATATTCAGCAGATATATTCTCAAGGTGCCCAGAGAGAAAAATAACTGCCTCTACCTAGGATTGAACTCACAGTCTCTTGATTGTGAGGTGAGAGCTCCACCTCTAGGCCACTCAAAAAATGGGAAACAATGTGATGAAATGGAAATCAAATTATGAGTTACATGCTCATAAAGAAGAGCACTACGGTATCTTGAACAACAGTTGTAAGGTCCCCATGGTCACATGAACAAAATTCAGATGCTATTTTTGACTAGGGACATGTGATCACTTATTGAGATCTTCTGACAAGCAAAGTCAATGGGAAAGCCAGATTAACTTAACAAAGGTGTTACTGACTTAACAACTGCAGTGATTCACTTGACAATTGTGGCAAAAAAGATTCTAAAATGGAGCAAAACTCAGTTCATTGTTTTATTTAGGAACATAAATTTTTTTGAGGGGGCTCCCAAATGAAAGGATGATCATTACAAAATTAAATTTTAGAAAGGTTTGCTTTTCAACATTTGTAAGTAAAGTAACAAATCTTGATGCTTTTAAAAATACTCAGTTTGCCGGTACATTACCAGGTGAAAAGTGTTAGACTGTGGTTGAAGTAAATACTACTAAATGCTTCCAAATGTGGTTATAAGTAGAGGACTACTTGCACTTCAGTTTTTAAAAAAAATATTTGATATGACTTTATTTGGCTTGCTTTCTGCACATCCATATAGTTGGCTTATCCAGATCAAATTAAACATTATTTTTAAATTAGTAGTTTGTGTTCACATTGGAGTGACAAAGGGTGAACTCAGAATACACATTTCTCTCTCTGAACTCCTCCAATTTTACTAATTGCATGGGATTTGAGCATAGTACTATAAATATCCAAATAAATGTTTCTTTTCCATTAGAGTGATGTTCCTGAGCAAGGATTAAAAGATTGCTTGGGTTTTAAAATAATGCCCAATGTATAGGAGCATCCAACTATCAGAATTTTTCACCCTGTCTTTGATGCTATAAGAATTACTCTAAATTCTAATCTTATTTCAGTCAATAAGAATCAGATTCATACTCCAAGAAATATAAGCTGAAATTCTGTAAAGGGAAGAGCTGATCTCTTCACTGCGATCAGCTGAAGTGAGAAAGGATAAGAGCTAGTACCTATCTTCTATTGTACACAAATGGTCTGTTTGGATAATTGTGAGAAATTAAAAGTAATTTCTCAGCCTGTTATAACCCATAAGAACAGAGTGCCTGAAGAGAAGAAGTGTAAAGGCGAGGTCACACTGGCCGATGGATGCAAAACGTATGCAAAAATGACACAACAGACGAGCAAAATTTCGGGGGTGACTCCATCCGTTGTTATCTGCTCTCAAAATTGGTGAAAATTTGCAAAAACAGAACGGAAAACAACGGAAAGGAACGGACGGGGGTAGTATGTAGCGAGGATGGTAAGCGGATGTTCGTAGGAAGCCTAGCGGATGGAGCGGATGACACATTCGAAGGGCTTCCGGGGGAGAATAGCGAAGCGACGCGTAGCGAAAGGAGCCGGATGCCGTAGCGGATGACGCGGATGTATCACGGACGCCTATAGGATGCATAGCGGAATGCATAGCGGATGCATAACGGATGCAAAATGTTCACTGCGCATTGTGGGAGGATGAATTGCTCAGCTCCACAGATATAAAAGGATGCAAGCTCACAAGCAGTCAGTATTCAGAGAACACCTGCTGCCAGAGACATCTTTGAAAGAACACTATGGTTCGTCACGGGAAGAAGAGGAAGCTGTGCCTACTCCTGCCAGCCCTGGCAAGAAGGACAGAACCACCATCCCACCCCTGGAGCTGACCTTGAAGCTGCTGGTTGCTTCTGCTGCTGCTGCTAGTGCTCCTGGTGTTGCTGCTGCTGGTGCTTCTATGCTGGTCCTGCTGGTGCTGCTGTGTTCTCCTGCTGGTGCTTCTCCTGCTGGTGATCGTGGTGGTGCTTTTCGCTGCTGCTGCTGCTTTTCCTGGATGCTGCTGCTGCTTTCCTGCTGCTGCTGCTGTGGATGGACCAGCCCCAAGGCCCTCAAAGCCCTGCTGCTGAAGGCCCTGAAGCCCCTGCCAGAGGGAGGAGAGGCAAGGCAAGGGGAAGGGAGAGGGAAAACAGGACTCCATTTCGAGGACCATGAGGATGAGGAGCTGGAATGGCTGAGGGAGAAGGAGTACTTGTGGAGGAAGGGCCACAGACTCTATCACGACACCAAGAGAAAGCGCAGTGTGGAGAGACAAGGCAGAGAAGCCCTGGGCTACACTGCAGATGTACTCCTGGAATGGTGGAAGCACATGCACACCTGGTAATGGCAAGCTGCACCTGAAAGAAATCTGGCCAGGCCACTGTCAAGCTCACTGACCAGGAGATATACGTCATGGCCAAGTGCAGCTTCCTGGAGGGTGAGGTCTGCCACCGAGGAGCAGCCCCTCTGTCACCCATTCCCTTTAGACAGCCCACAGGGAGCCACTCCTCTTCCAGTCAGGAGACAGCCTCCCGTGTCCAGGCAGGTGTCTTTGGAGGGCCCCATGGCAGAGACCCCCCTGACAGCCTGCACTCCCCATGCCAGAGGACGTGGAAGGACCCCCTGTCTCAAATGGCAGCAAGAAGAAGCAGCAGCCAGAGACAACCCACACCCACCCCCCAGCTCCACCTCCCACGGAAAGCAGGCAGAGAGGTAGACTGGAGGGCCAGAGCCAAAACTTTCCTGCTGGAGATCCAGGGACACAATCAAAACCCAACACAAGATCTTCTCTCTCAGCTGGTCCACAGTGATATACCATCCTCGAACCGCCAAGCCTTCATCACATACGTGAGTCAGACCCTCATGGACCTGCCCGAGGCCCAGTACCAGGTGGATGAAGGAGAAGATCAGAGCACTGCTGCACCACCCTCCAGGCCCCAGCTGAACCTGCTCTGACCCAGGTCCAGGTCTGCTCCTCCAACCCCAGGCGATGTCAACAGCCCTTCCATGGCTTTCAACAGCCCCTCACCTACCAAGGCTATGAGTACCAGGACTTCCCACAGCAGAGGCAGCCCTTCCCAGTCCAGGCCCCAGTGTCATCGCACGCCACAGACGCCTCAACCTCACCCAGCTGCAGACCAGACAGCCCCACTTACACTCCTCCTTCCTCACCACAGCCAAGCCCTCAACAGAAAATCTTGTCATCAGTACTGGGCCTGACATCCCAGGTTCCTTGAGGAGGGCCTCTCAACCTCACGGGACTGAGTCAGTCTCTTGAGAGCTTCCTGCACACACCCATCTCCTGTTGTACTCTTGCGGCCAGGCACCCCAATGGCACTCAGACCAAGCACTCCAGCCACAGCCACCTCCACAGTCCCTGGCCCCTTTACATCTGAGACCATGGGCACGCCTCAGAGTGACTGAGAAGAGTTGCCAGAGGACTGAGTTGTTACCTGTTCACTTTATCTTTGCTTAAGACACTTTACTTGGTTCATTTTGCTTTTTTTAATAAAGTCATACAGTTTACTTAAGAACAGTTATTAATATGTTATCTTTGCTTCACACACTTGGTTCATTTTATTTACTTAATAAAGTGTTTGGTGGAAAACTTTTGAAAAAAATGGTTAAGCCCTTTGCATGCTTGTAGGATGGGTAAGGAGAGTTGTGGGATGGGTTAAGGATAGCTGTGGGATTGATAAACTCCAGTGCAAGCAAAGTGGGATTGTATGGTCACCCTCCCAGCTGCCCTTTTTTATCAATAACAATTTATTCATTTGATCAACACATTTCAAAATAAACAAAGCTCTTTTTATAATGCCCTATTCATTGTAGGGCCACTCCAACAACATGGCACAAATCTCATCAGTGTTATGAGACAGGCTTCAAGGAAGCATCCATTAAGCATCGACCATCCTGTTTCTTGCCACTCCACTGCTCCAGCTGGGGAGTTGCACCAGTGTTTCAGGAGGTTGCGCTGCTTCTTCCCTTCACGTGAAGCTCTGGTTGGGGCCTTTGTACATCCACAGTGTCTTTCAGTTTCGTCCTTTGCCTCCATTCACCAGGCTCCATTTCCCCATTCCCTTGTTGATGGTCCACAAGCCTGTTCTGCAACACTGTTGTAGCGGGTGCGCATGAGAATTGTGCAGGATGCAGCAAGCTTCCACGATGCTCTTCACAGTTCCCTGGGTGATGCTGCATTGGGTGAGAAGTACCTGGAACCTGTTGGCCAGGATGCCAAAGGCGTTCTCCACCACCCGTCTTGCCCTGGATAGCCTGTAGTTGAAGATCATCCTCTTCATGGTGAGGTATCTGGAACTGTAGGGCTTCATGAAGTAAGATTCGGAGGAGAAAGGTGTCATCACCCACGATGAAGTAGGGCACATCTTGTGTGTCGTGGTAGGGGGTCTGGATCTGGAAAACCCATGTATGAGGTTTGCATTTCAGCTCATCCTTGAGTCCACTGGACTGTATACCTGGCCTACCTGAAGCTGACCGTTGCTTGAAGCATCCAATGTACGTTGAACTTGTTATCAGCATCAACCATGGCAAAAGAGATGATCTGAGAAAGGCCCTTGTGTTTTGATAAGAGGACCCTTGAGTTGGCTGGAGGCTTTGGCAGGCCACGTGCTTTCCCATCTATGGCTCCAACAGTTGTGGGGAAAGTTCCACCTCTGACACCACTCTTCTGCAACTTTCCTCAAGCCTTCTTCAGTGGTGGGACACTGGAGGAGTCCTCCACATATTCTTCGATGATGGCCTGCACCACCTTCTCTGACCACTTTGCTGATGGTGTTGTGTTGGCACCCTCAACAAGTTCGTCAAACATGGCGGAGGGGGATCCTCATGAAGTGCTGGAATGCACGAGGTCTTCATTCCTAAGCTCCACCATCAGCTTGTCATACAGTCCAAACTCCACTCTTTCTCCCGATCCATCGTCGGCGGACCACACAGCTCCTTGGAGTCTCCTTCTCCTTGCATGAAAAGGTTTGAAACAGTCTGAACAGGGCTTGGTTCTGGTGTTTGAATGATGGCAGCTACCATAAGGAGTATGTTATGATCCATGGTGGAGATCAATGGATGATGTGGAAGAGCAAACCAAGGGTGAAGCGGTCTTGTACACCACGGCTTGCTGGACTCATACTGAGATCCAGGTTGATTTCTCCCCCTTTTTATAGGAAATATCGGTTTTTGCTACTGGTGTCCTTCCAATACTCTAGGCCATACTCCCAGACATTCTAATATCCGAGTATACGTCCCGTTATACAAAAGTTTTTGTCCATTTTTAATGCTTTATATTACGAGATGCATCCGCTTACATCCTTTCTATTTCCGTGCTACTAACGCTGTGTGGACGTTCCGCGTACCTTTCGCTTCCTCCCTCTTTCCGCTTTCAGCTGCAGCGGTTGTGAGTTGCGAGGATGTCCAGAGGATGCCGAGAGGTTACAGCGGATGTGTAATGGATGACAACAGACGTAGAACGTTTGTTTGCCCGCATGTGTCACGGATGTATATCATACGCGGCGGAAAGTTCATCCGCTCAAAAAGTTTTGTGCAGTTCAAAACTTTTTGAGCGGATGGAATAGCAGTAGACGGATGTTTGACAAGATAGAGCGTATGAAACACTTACACAGTGAGTACACAATGATGCATCGCGTTTTCCAATGGATGGCAAGCTTTTTTGTCCATTTTACATCCTCTTTGCATCCGTTGGTACAGTGGGACATGGGCTTAACAATAGACACTGGGACTTGGGCATCCATCAAAGGATGCCTTGGGATGGTGTTAACCCTACGGGCACACTCCTTGTACATTTAAGAATAATAAAAGAAAATGTCTCTGCTCTTTTTTTTTCTCTTTCTGCTGGTATATAACAAGCACCCCCTCACATTTTTTAAATAATTTGTAAAGGTTAAGATGCCTTACCTTTCTTAATATTAGGTCAGATTTACAGATTGAAAAACTCTAATACACATTTTAGCTGTGGTTTTTCAATTCAGACATGATCTTGTGCTTTCAGTAGGAATTTGCCTCAAAGATAGGTAGCTGGCAAATAGAGCTTCTTTCAGATACATTCAGCTTTGCTCATGTGAATCCAGAAATGAATAATGAAAGACGCAATTGTTGTATACTGTATTGGTATGTTGCAGAATCAATTAAAAGCAAACATACCCTGGCAACCTGTTTTTTTAAAAAACTTTTTTTTGTAGCATGGAGGCCAAAAGAGGATTATTAGATGTTTATCAATGACTTTAAAAAACCTGCATACAGCCTTTGATTTGTAGTTTTTAGATCTGCATTCAGCAAAGCAGTCTGCCAATATTGAAAGACCTGCATGCTAAGCACTTAATTAGAAACAAATTGATATTGCTACTATAACCTGCTTGTTGAATGTTAGCTAAATGACATCTACCCTTGCTTATTGACTTTTTCAAATTAAGTACAAATGGGTTGTACTAATATGAAGAAGCAAGCTATGCTTTATAAATTGATGAGTTGTACTATTAAGACCTTACTCAGGTCATAAACCCATCAAATGCGAGACATCCATGATCATTCATGGAGATCCATAAAAAATGTATGTTTCTTTGCCAGTGTATATCATTTGTATGAAGATAATGAATACTTGGTAGCATAAAGGCCAGAAGTCAACTCCCAGATCTTATTACAAATCTAGGGAAATTACCTTTTTCCTGACCTGAATTGTGACCTAATGGTCTAGGAGGAGTTCAAGGCCAACTGTTCATTCAGCCTCACCAAACTCTGCACAGAAGATACAACATCCAGATGCATTGAAATCTCACTTTAATAAGAAGTGGATTTATACAGCACCTCTACTGAGATTTCCTGCATGCATCTTCACACTATGAAAACTGACACAACTGTACACAATGTTGGTGGATGTTTTGAGGATAAAAGATGAGACATGGGACACAATGTATTCTCAGTCTCCAGTGACTGAGAACAGCCACAAAATATCTCTTGTACAAATGTTCATGCATTGCCAGTGTATGATTTTACAGGTGCAAAATTACTGCTATGTGCTCAAAAATATGATCAAATGTTGCTCACAACTATCACTATCTGCAGCACATTCTAAAGTTTGCCAGAAGAAATGAGGCCATGCCTGCTGCCTTCCAGAAGTGGATCTAGTCCTGGACCAATCTCAAACCCAAATGGGACAACTGGCCTCATTCAACTTGCCAGGGTCAATTCAACATGGCCAACTCAAATAATTTGTCACAAGACAAGTCAACAATTCAATTATTTCGAATAATTAAAACATCATTTTAATGTTTGTCATTCACATTTCAGTTTTGTTCCACCTTTGACATCCTTTCTTTAATGATTCTAGTCCACCATTTCTTCAACTCCCTTGACGAGTTGACCATGGAAAGTTGGCTGTGGTGAGTTGGCTTGGTGGAGTTGTCCTAGATCCTCTCAACTGAGTATCAAACAGGAGAACAAGTTGTGTTGGGTAACCTATGAGAAGAATTTTCCAGATTTCTTGCTGACACAACTGTACATAACCAGGCACAAATGAGTTTTAATGTATATAATTGTGTGCACCCATCTGATGTTTTCTGAACTACGTGCCATGGGGAAGAAGGAGCAAAGCTAAAGATATTCTAAAATTATTCTGCTTCCCTCTCTAGGTATTAAGTAAGCAAGTAGGGCGCAAACATTACAAATCTATTTATTTCAAATGTTTCTGTACGGCTTTGCTCATGTGAATCCAGAAATGAATTACAGCAAGAAACACCAGTAGCAGTTTTAAAGAAGTTAGAATTTTAAAGACAAAATTGTTTATGAGTAACAACAGAATACATTCCCAGTTCAATAATTCAAAAAACATCTACTTTTCTGAAAAGTATTTCAGTGAGTTTATTTAGCCGCTTTATCAACATCGACAATAAAAATAAATCAGGATAATATATATTTCAGAAATATATCCTGTCACTTTAAAAATACAATTGATGGGAATTTATTTATCAATTTGATTTCGTCAGGTGCCTACTTGCATACACTTTCTGAAAAGTATTTAATGAAGAAACTAGTTATGGGTTGAATCAGATTGGATCATTTTTACTGTAAACCCACTAAAATCATGTGGAATAATGCAATAATGATTAATTTAAATCCCACTTGTTTATTAGGGCCCAATCAAAATATGATTAATTCTGAATTATTAGGTCTTTTAGATCTGTGCACTCTAAATTTTAGGAGATTTGATCGATCAACATAGAAAGTTATACATTAATATTCACACAGGGTCTGGCTGAGCTGCATATTTCACACAATTTGCTAAATCAAAAATCACAGTTTATAAATCAGTGACTGGGTTAACATATGGTGTTTAATCCTCAGTTGGTTGGTGTTGGGTGAACACAACCACTCTGATTTGCAAATCATGGTTTATAGATTAATGTTCTGTGTAAAACCATCCAATTTTGTTTTATTTTTAATAAATCACAATTCAACTAACTATTTTGTACGAGAAAGGAAGCATGAGGGACTTAGTTATATCACATAAAGAAATCATTTAAAGATAACACAGAGAGGAATTCTTCAAAATTTAATAGAACTGCAGGGATTTGTCTAAGCAGTCCCTGAGAATTAGACATGATTGAATGGAAGGAAAAAAAACATTTATTTTCTATCCATTTGTTTGTTTGGGGCTTACTGCCATGCATTTCTACTTCAGCTGATGAACAGGTGATCTGGATGAATTCTGTCAAATTCTCTGATACAAAACTTCCCTTCAATGATGAAAAACTATTCAGAGCAAGAAGCAGGAAAGAAATCTGCTAGCCATGACTTTTACAAAAGTCAGAACCTAATACTATGGCAAAGGTATGCAAAAATTCAGAAAATCCAGTCATTGTAGTGCTTTTAAAGTTGTAGCAACGTTTCAGCAGAATCTGGCAAACACCTGGGCACAAACAGACTCCCTCTGATACCTCCAGCTCAAACACCCCCCCACCAGGCACCCAGATGAA
>BHFT01002961.1:0-14810 GCA_004320025.1 Laticauda laticaudata
TCTTTTGGTGGTTTTATCTGTTTCCACCTCACATGCTGAACATCTGTGTATGTGTGCACAAAGTCTGTGAACATCTGTGTATGTGAGAACAAGGAAGCTGCTGAATGGAATAAAGTATCCTGGGAGCAGAGCACAGGTATCTAGAATCCCGAATACAAACTCTCCATGCTGCAACCTAAAGCTGCAAAATCACTTTATACTCTGTAAAGCATATATGAAAATATAGCATGAAAATAACAGCATTAAGATTCCTGTGATGAACTGTCTTCCAGTGTGATTTGGAAAGACTATGAAAAAACCAGCTCCCAAACACAAGCTCCTCTCCTTCGCTCAAATAAATACCTGTTAGAACCACATAACGTGATGAAATCAAAAGATCTTGTTCCTATGGAAGATTTGAAGCACAGCAGTCCTAAAATCATCCATTGACTTTGCATGTTATTATTGTGTACACTTTTGACTCAGGAGGCAGATAGTTCCCTGTGGAAACAGTTCAGGGCTTCAGTTGCCTGTGTTAAACACAAGCAATTAGCTTTAAAGGGGGCAGGGAGACAAAGTGTCTGCAAACAAACAAACCTCAACAGCTGAGAAGCAGCACAAAAGGAAAAAAAGACCAGCAGGGCTGATAATCCCAAACATATACTGTAACATAAATGGTAATATAGGTAGTTTTTGACTTATGACCACAAAGGAGCCCAAAATTTATGTTGCTTAGTGAGACATTTGTTAAATGAGCTTTGCCCCATTTTACGACTTTTCTTGCCATAGAGGTTAAGTGAATCACTGCAGTTGCTAGGTTACTAACCTGGTTGTTAAGGGAATCTGGCTTCCCTATTTGACTTTGCACATCAGAAGGTCACCAAAGGTGATAACATGACCTTGGAATATTTCAACCATCATAAATATGAACCAGTTGCCAAGCATCTGAATTTTTATCATGTGACCATGGGGATTATCATGTAACCATCATCTTAAGTGTGAAAAACGGTCATACGTCACGTTTTTCAGTGCCACTGTAACTTTGAACAATCATAAATAAACTGTTGTAAGTCAAGGACTACCTGCAGAAACATACATTCCTCTGAATAACGTTGCACTGAACAGGCCAGGAAGCTCCTCACACAAAAGGTTATAAAATCTATGAAGCAAAAGTGGCAGAATTTTAAGCTACACAGCAATGAATGTTTTTCTGGTAAATCAATGTGATTCAAGACTGAATTAACTGTTTGTCATTAATGAGCTACCTGGAACAATTTCAGTGTGATTTAAAACTAAAGTGCCTCTGAGCATGTAAAACAATTCATTCAATTATATCATACTCTACTATGAGCCTATAAGCAATGTTTTTTAAAAAATCCCATTTGTTCAGTGATTTCAGAACATATCAAATCTCACAGCTATCCTATGGAACAGATTGAAAGACTTTAATGAAGATCCCTCTCTGCCTCTCAGAGAATTACAGTTCCAGTTTTCCTTAGTACAGAGCTTATATAGACCTTAAAGTAATGTGTGCCAACAGGGTAAATATATATAAGGCTACCTTGGTATCAAACTGGGAATTCCTCTGAGATTTTCCACAGTTTATTAAGTATACCTTCCAACAGGAATCAGCACGTTTTTCTCCTGATGAACATCACTATGTGCTCTTGTTTGATGGCACAGGTTCAATGGCTAAAATTCATTAATCCAGAATGTTGGTGATATGAGTTACCTCATGAAATCATTATGCAAAGAGTTTTTATTGTGAAGTTTCTTGAAGGACACCAGGTTTTCAGGCATCATCTACACTGAGTATCACTTGCTCAGCCTTGGGAGGAGCAGGGTGTTTTATTCACTTTTATTATGGAATTTACAGGTTTCAAATCCTTAGAACATCTGTAGCTTGCAGCTAATCTGGGGAGAGGAATGGAAGGAGGAAGCAGTACAATTAACTTTGGGATAAGAGAATGAAACAGATTGTCCAGATCTGATCCTTATCTCTTTTGCTCACTCCTCAACTGCCATTTTTGCTTATACACCCAGGCTATTAATATTACCTCCCTAGAGGGAACTTTCCAAAGGTTTGTATAACAATTATAATAATAATAAAGTGGTTCAGCAAACAATGTTTATTTCTGAACATTATGTTCCTCTTTTTCCATCTGGGGCATGCTGCGTTGCCAAGGTTTTCCTGGCTAGGTACTTCCTGTACCATCAAAATGATCAACACAGAGAAAACCAAAAAGTAACTTGCAAGAGAGTCACTGTAAGAGCTGGGTCACCCAGATGCATTTCAAATTGGGAGTGGAGTGCCTCTTTGCTTCAGTTGTAAACTCTCACTTGTTGGTTAATGTAAA
The DNA here is from genome assembly GCA_004320025.1 of Laticauda laticaudata. Taxonomy (NCBI): domain Eukaryota; kingdom Metazoa; phylum Chordata; class Lepidosauria; order Squamata; family Elapidae; genus Laticauda; species Laticauda laticaudata. The sequence goes on from BHFT01002961.1 coordinate 2,337, forward strand.
TGTAGAAAAACTTCATTTTTATATAATCTATTTACTCAATTTCAGTAAATCTAGCCACTGTATAAACATGTATATTATACACATTCATAGATCATTTAAAAACAGCATTACATAGCCAATAATAACATCCACCAATATTAGAGAAACATATATGCCATGTGAGATCACAAATTAGTCTTTAAGAATATTCTTTGGGTAACACAAGTGGAGATACATCAAACAGAAGGGCCAGAGGTAATGACTCTTTTTGTTTGATTGCTATTAAAAAGTATGTTCTTGGACTCTTTTAGCTTTTTCATTCAAATTCTATGTAATCTGCCTTGAAATATGGATTTATATTCATTTTTCAATCTACATATTACTCAGAAATAAATCCAATGAGTGACTTCAATGGTCTTCTCCCCTAGTAAATAAATATTTACTAGTATTCTATTTTTGTTACAGGAGATTTGCAGATGACGAGACTAAATAATAGTAAAGAAGTTTTAAAAGAAAGCATGAAAATTATTTTTTGCAAAATAGACTTGCAAAATGAGAAAAACAACTATGCTTAGCAAATTGACAATTGATGGTAAAAAGGTGATATTATATGTCATTTCATTTTAATGAGTTCAACAAAAGATAGAACGGACTGTGTGCTGGAGAAAGAAGAAAGAAGATTAAATCCTAGGGAAGAAGGCAGTACAAATTTATACAAGATGATGAAAAATAAGGACCTCCAGATCAGCACAAATTCCTAAAACTTCAACCCAAACCATAGCATCGCATACTGTTCATTAATATATCCTGAGACAACTCTACAGACGCCTTTTACACCTCCAACCATCAGTACTATCTTTCCTTAAAACACATTGTTTTTCCTGCTACCATTCATCAAGCAAAATTCTGATTTCTATTGTTTCTTTCACTCAAGACTGGACTAAAACATTTTTCCTATTGAAGCAGTGGAGCTCAAATCAAATCAAATCTTTATTATGGCCATAAATCAGCTTACAACCAGTAGAGTAATTATTCCTCGGCCAGCAACAAAGTGAACTGTACTTAAGTCTGGGGAAATGATTTGAACTTGTGCTGTAGAAAACTTAATAAATGCCTTCCCCACGTAGAAGCACTGTAACAACTATAACATATTATGAAGTAATGATTTTCTACTCTTTCATGACTCCCAAAATCAGCCTTAGTAAGTGTCTCATTTTGACTGATAACATAGACAATTCCCCCACTTTTATTGCCATTAAACCTAAATACTTGTAATTTCAGCAGAATGCATGTTTCACTACTTCTGATTGCAGGAAGCTGGTCTCATACACTATTTGGAAATTGCACAGCAAAAAATTCTTCAAGTGTGTGTTTTACTAATAATATTGAGTCTTGTTATTAAATACATTAGCATCTACTAGTTTCTTTCCAGAGACAGTTCAGGATGCTAGACCTACCTATAAAGGACTTGCTTCCACATGCATGAATCTGCTGAAGAACTATTATCTGGTGATCTCACTTTTAACAGATGCTCATAGAAGTATGGGAGAGAGCTTCATTTATGGCAGCATTACTTTTCTCCTCTTTGATTAATTTTAATTATGTTTTAAATGCTTTTAGTTCATTTGGCTATTGAATGATTTTAAATATATTAGCACTGCTATCTGTTCACAAATAATTTCTCTCATTCATTATTTCATTGCTTTTGTTATTTTTGTTATTTTAAAAAATATAAATTATTCTCAAGTTTTAAACTAACTGACATACACACAGACACGCACACACACACACACACTCATTTCTTCTATTGAGGGAAGATGATTGTTGAACTAGTTAGAGCTGAGTCACCTTTTCTTAGTATTTCTAATATAAAGGCAACAGAATATGGCTGCCAACACAGCATCAAAAAGGAAACTCTAAGCTATAGGCACTAACCACTACGTTGCCCAGAATTATTAAATTAGTGAATTTAATACATTAAAAGCCAAATGATTGGGGGGGGTCACTAACTTGTCTCTTTATTGGCAGGAACAAAACAATCAGCAAAATTAACCAGGAATATGGAAATGGTACACTTGTCTCTATTGATAGATCTCTGATGATTTGCAATAGATCTTAATTAACCTCTGACGAGTAAGCAACAGCAGAAATAAAAGAAAGGAAAAAGAAGATGCAAAACTCCTTTCTGGTTGGATATGTGCTAAGTTGCCTACCAGACTAAGCTTTTCTTGTATATAAAACAGAAATATTTATTGGTTCCTCTGGCCAAATCATTCTAGAATTAGTCCAATTCATGAGAATTCAAGAAATAATATAACTTTATGGACAGTTCATGCATATGAATGATACATAGATGCAATTGGTGACTAGTCCCACTCTTGAATCATTTACACCATGATCCATCTTGCTCTCACCACAAATATTTTCATTTTGGTTTATGGTCAAGCAACCTACCACAATTGTATCAGAAACTTTTGAGTTCTGATAAAAATCCTAAATCTGCCTGTCTCTTAACTAGAAGCATGAAGTCAGATTTAAGTTTCCATTTTTTCTGACATGTATTTCTTCTGACACATTTCCCGTTTTCCCCACTTCTGCTCTGTGAGTTTGGTTTTAGCTTTCTTTGGGACCCTTCCTGCTTACAATCTTCCGTTTTTCTACCATTCTGTACCTCCTGCCTTCTTAGAAACCTTTCTTTTTTTCTCCCAGCCTTTCTACATGTGCTGCCTCTGGTAACTGGAGCAGAGCTGCTCAATCAATGGCAAAGATGCTTCTGTCTTCCCCCTGCTCTCTGGGAATTTAGCCAAACTAATCCCTGCTGTTACTGCACCTCTACAACTATTTATTGTACTGCAACACAGCAGAGTTAGCATGCAGGGTTTAGCTTCTTCTTGATGTAGGTTGCAGATTTTAGTTTTTTTCATGATGTAAAATTTGGGTAGCATCTCAGTTTATTTGTTTAAAAAGAGCAAAGTATATGCCATTGCTCTAAAGCATATGTCAGCCTTTTTACAAGTGAATGACATTACCTTTTGTGAATTGTCACAGACAAAATACATAAATCCCAAAATAATCTGTCAGGTGTAAAAAAAATACTTTAAAGAAAACAGAAGGACATTTCACGGGTTGAAATTTATATGTATATATTCATTTTGAAGTATTATCATTTCTGAGATGCAGCTAGATTGTCATTTTTAATCTATTACAAAAAGGTAGAATGCAGAACTCAGATGCATGGAAAGCAATGTCATTTTTCATCTGACCACCTGCTTGCCTTTAATTTAATGAAATTAAACTGACCATGATTTCCCATCTGCGACCATGATTTCCCATCTGTTGTACAGTTTCAAAATGCAGGTTTTACAGAAATTCTGTATGTGCAAAAACATAAAGGTGTGAGTTCCAAAGAGGGTAAACTGGCATGTGCACCAGCTGTACAAAGCTCTATGAGTCCAGAAATAGCAAGTAATAAGCATACTATACCTGGCTGGTGACATACTCATATCTTTAATGTTAACATCTACAACTGCTATGAACAACCTAACTAGGGGTGAGGGGGAGATTCTTAAAATGCAAACTATTGTCTCACACACAGGAATGATGACTTTTCCTGAGAGCTATTCCAAGCATCCAGGTGTGGGAAGTGCTCAGTCTGTCATTCGATAGGCTGAGCTGATTTTTGAGGACACTCCTCCTCCTCCTTGGAGCTCCTCCCAAGTGTCCCCAGTTTTTGCTCAGCCTGTCGTTTAGGCTAGATATGCATTCCTCACCAGGATCATTAGAAAGCCAAAAATAGGTTTCAAGAGACTTCAAAATTATTTTTCTGATTTTTCTAAAGGATTTTCCCTTTTAAAACACTGCTTGCCGACTAGAAGTTTTCCATTATATTTGAATGTACAGCAAGGATGAATCACATGTCATGACTTAGAATGAGTTTTAGGCAAAATCACAGGTCTTTTAAGCTTGCCACTTTTAATCTGTGGAACCATTTTAACCCATTACATTGGCCCGTCCCATCCGGTTAGGCAGGGAGGGTATTTTGCAGACCCCATCAGCTGAAGAATTTTAACTGGTGGGGCAGAGACTCTTTCTGCCATTCCCCCTCCTCCAGGGGTGGGATTCAAATTTCTTAACAACCAGTTCTGTGGGTGTGGCCTAATTTGTGGGTGTGGCTTGGTAGTCATTGACTGAGTAGGCATGTCTTGCTGACTGGGTGTGGATTGATCATTATGTGACTGGGTGGGCATGGCTTGTATGTAAATATTATAAATATTTATGTAAATATTGTTTTTTTTAGAAAAAAGAGCAACTTTTACCCAAAAGCAGGCAAAGCAGGCAGGCAGATTGAATTGCTCACAGAATCACAGATTCACTTAGAGATTGATCTATCTGCAATTGACTACCTGAGTCTGCACTATAAAGCTTCAGTCCTAAGGAAGGTTCGGCTCTGCTATTAGATTACCTAGAAAGCAAGAAATCCAAGGATTTCTTGCTTTCTAGCTAATCTAAATCTCCTGCCAGAGCAGAACAGCTGGTGGTCGGGGGGAAAAAAAGGAAAAATAGCAACTTACCAAACCAGGCAAGTTGGATGGCTCACATGCCAGGTAAGGAGTGAGTGGGCTGAGAGGGGCAGGGCCAGCCAGTGGAATGATTTGCCGATTCTCCGAACTGGGGACAATTGTTTGTACAGCGTTTGCAAGAAATCATCAGCTGTGCTGCCTAGACAGTTGACAAGCACTGCACCAGGGTGCGCAGCATTTGAAAATCTTCGTTTCCTGATTTTTCAACTTCAGCTGTGCTGCACAAAGTAGCTGAGGAGGGAAAAGCAGAGAATAAAGGACAGCCTAGAGCCCGGGCAGTCGGGTGGCCCAAACACCGAACTGGTTCGGTATCAGATGCTCTTCGCAGCTACAGGTTCTATAGAACCGGGCCGAACTGGTAGCATCCCCCCCGCCCCCTCCCATGTTTTGAAACATTCTCCTCTATTCTAAAACCATAAACAATAAGAAATATAAAACAATTTCGGAAAAGAATGATGATAGATAGCCATTCAAAACAACATTCCCAGATTATGTAAAAAAAGTTAATCTGTTTGGGGGGAAATTGTCTAGAGTGATCTGTTTGTAATAATGCACGATATCCTGAACATGACTAGCAATAGAACATTCTAGATATTTAGTATTCTGGGAAGGCCTAAAATAAACAATACTGTGGTTTTTTTTAGGATGCTAGCTGCCCAAGTAAGGATATACTACTGGACAAAACAAGTTAGGACAAGGAAAAAATGTGTAAGTCCAATTCAGTTTTCTCCCTAGAGAATTCATTCTGGTTTTTTTAAGAGTAGTAAGTTTATAATCATAATTATACCATCACCGTTCTCATCTTACTTTTCCATGTTATTTTATATCCATATTCTACAGTAAGCTGACCTATTTTCATAGCCATTTGACAACAAATTTGTTTCTTTTTCTTCTGCAATAGATTTCTGTTCTAGTTAAAAAGAAAAAAAAACATTTCAACTCGGAATTATATTTACTGTGATTTTTGTGCATTTAAGGTACCAAGAAACAATGTGCTTTAGGGAATTTGGTGACTTATTTCAGAAAATCTAATCCATATCCTTACTTATCTCGTAGCATGGTTAACACCAAGTCATAATGAGAGATAGTCTTAAATAAACATCGACAATATGGAAACATGGAAATCACTGGTTCAACAGATGCTTCTGCTTTTCTCAAAAGATGTTTCATGAGTGGAAAAATATTTTTCTGGGCTATTTGCCCTTGAGTGATATGATTAAGATGTCACAACCTTGGTGCCATTTTGCTCTATGAAAGACAGAATTCCATTCATGCCAAATGAAGGCCACTTATTACACATAACACATTTATCTCTGTTTGAGCGTAAGAGACTCCAGGACTCACTGAAGCAGCAGAATATCACTGACAATTTACATTATTCATTCACCACTAATACGACTGTGCTAAAGTATGGCCCAGAGAAACCCAGGTGGTTTTGCTTCAAGGGAGTTATTCATTAATAAAGGAATAATTATTGAGGAATATTTGGTACCTGCAAACAACCATAACAGATCAATTTTTCTGGCTATGCCTGACTTTTACAAAGAACCCTTAACTGCCTTCATCTTGACAAACTTTGCTGCACATAACCTCTTGCAAAATTCAAATGTGAGACTTTTCAAGGATTATCACATCGCATCAGAGCTACCTGAACATTAGTTACGTGGACTTCTATATTGAAAAAAAGAGTTTCAAATTCTCCCATTGCCCATGGCACTTTTTCTTGTATATGGCATTTTCATTTCTGCCTTGTTTGAAATGTATGTAACAAAAGTGGCAGCTGTTGCTATTGACAGTGTGGATTGTGGGCAAACTGCTTCAAGGAGACAGTTCCTCTCAGTGAGACACACTCCACTCCACTGATGTAGCAAAACACCCCACAAGTGCAAATGGTTCCACCTTGATGAAGAGCTAAGTTCACCCAATCTACCTCAACTAGCCAATGTGCCTGGTAAATAGCAGTGAAAGGAAGTAAAGCTACTCCAATCCATGAATTAAAAGCATGCCATAATTTCATAGATGACAAAACTAGCTGCTTTGGTTCCATGCAGTTTCTGAGTAAAATTCAAAGTGCTGGTAATACCTATAAAGCCCTGTATGACAGAGGGTCTTCCCCAATTGTCTCCTGTCGTTTCTGCCTGCTCAGTATGTTTTGGCAAAGTAGGTGTGCTAAGGAGAAATTTGACAGTGAAAACAATCAAATAGTGCAGGCTGGATGTATCATGTGCTGGCCCCGGCCCCACCCAGTTTAGTGAAGGAGAAAAAAGTCCCTATATATATATATATATCACTTGACACTGCGAGTTTGACACCCCTGAACTAGTGGAACAATTTGCCATCAAAAGTTGTGGGTGCTCCATCACTGGAGGTTTTTAAAGAAGAGACTGGACAGGCATTTGTCTGAAATGGTACTGGCTCTCCTGCTTGAGTAGGGGGTTGGACTAGAAGACCTCCAAGGTCCCTTCCAACTCTGGTGATGTTCTTTTCTGTCCTGTTCCATTTGTCATCTGGTGGGGTTAAAGTAGCATGTCCTCTCCTTGACAACAGCATCCCACCAGAGAAGAACGGCATCCTCTCTTCTAGGATTCTGGAAAGCTCTGGAAACCTGGAGCTGATGCATTATTATTTGCGTACAGCCTAGAACCAATTTTTGTTGTCTGTAAGATTATTTTAGTCTGGGCTATCAATATGGCTTAATATTTTGCTCTATTTTTAATGGTTATTCTAGCTTTGTACACTGCCCAGAGTCTATTGGAGTTCATTGATTACTAAATTCAAACAAAATATAAACAAAGTATAATCCCCTTTTACAGTTACTTTGGGACTAACATATAAAACTTCCTATAGCAGACCCAGAATTTCAGCAAACCTGGAACATGGATCCTTTTAGTATGTCCAATGACAGAGCTTTGTAAATATGTGCGTATGTACATTTTATTCATCTGGGGCACCACAGAATGCAAAATATTGTTCAAGGAATCGAATATGCACAAGCCTGTCTTTTACAGGTATCATCAAAAGGGTCCATTTACTTTCTAAGATTTCATTTTTTTATTATGTCAATTTTATAAGATTATTCTTTCGCAATATTGCTCCATCACAACCTCCCAAGACAGGTGCTCCTGCCTAGCTGAGCTTTTAACACAGGGGTGCTAACTTGCATTGTAATGTCATCACGTGATATATCGCAACCTTCCTCCCCGTTCGCTAAACCAGGGGTGGGCGTGACTAGTGCATGACGCATCTGGCCTGTGGGCCACAAGTTTGACACCCCTAACAGGACCCTGAACCCTACCATAAATCTACTAATAAGTCATTCACGCTTGCTAGCTGATTTACTAACAACTCATAATCAGCCTTTCTCAACTTCAAATATGTTGGATCACATGCCTTAATTTCCACCAGAACCTACTGGCCGGAGGTTTGGGGAATTGTGGCTCATTGAAATTGAGAGGACTTCAAATTGATTATCACTCTCGATGCAGCAATACTATATAGCAAGTTCTATTTTCATGGCCACTTGCACGCCTTCATATTCTGTTTCCAACTTCTGGATGAGAAATCTTTATATGAGCATGTAATTTTCAGATTGCAAGTCCCAGAAACTTAGGCCATTTAGACATGCCACTAAACATGAGAACTGTAATGAGAAAGCTCAGATTTCAGATTAGGAAATTTCAGATTCAGATTAGGAGATTTCAGATTCCTAGGGTCTGATTTGGAGCACATACAGCAAGGCTCTTGCTGACTTTCAAATTATCAGCATGTCAGGCAACTGCAATTGAGCCAGACCTAACAAAAGCAAGCGAACCAAATAAGGATTGATCTCATGTACCATGCTAAAACATGGTTTTTGTGGTCAATAAGTAGCATGCCATGCTATGCCATAAACCATGATTTGGAAATCACAGTGAATGTATTCATATGGGCATTAAGTCAAGTGCACTGTGTGAGACCAATGTAGAAACACCAGAGAAAACAGGATATGGGAGGAAAAATTTCTCTACCAAGAATTCATTCCATCCCAAGATAAGTCATGGAAAAATCAGCTGACCATACACCTAAATCCAACATTTGCTTTTACTTATATAAGATGATTCACAGCTCATTCAACTGGATTACAAGCAAGGCCAACTCTATTTCAGAAAGCCTTTGTATATGTTGGATCTCTTCTCTCTTCCTTCCCCCATCCCTTTTTCTCTTCCTAGCGGCTGCCTCTATCTGCTTCTCTTACTTAACATCTTAGTTACCAACTGGTTCCCCACCTACTAACTCAGTAAAAAAAAAAAACTCTGCAGGAGGAAAGTACTTTCAGTAATGAGTCTAATCAGTGTTTGGTTCCACTCTACTTCTTCTGAACATTATCTTAGATTACAGCATTATGGCCAATATCAAAACTGAGCACTGTATTTGGAATACGTTAAGACACTGGAGTGGAGTGGAAATAAGATCAGTTCAGCTTCACTGAAAATTGTGGCTGCCCACAGAGTCACATAATTTATCTAGGCATGACAATCTCTGATGACAAACGCAACTGGTAGCACTCTCTTTTGGAAGATTACTCCTACAAGAAAAGTTTTCTGCTTTTCCTCAGATGAAATCAACTTTAAATTATCTGTAGCATTCTCTATGGAGATTCACAATCATTCAGGCCATGGTTGTCCCAAAGGTGCTTTTCCATAAAGGTAACTGGACTTTTTTGAGTTTTTTTCCGGAAATGTTTCGCTTCTCATCCAAGAAGCTTTTTCAGTTCAACTGGAATATTTGTAGCATTACACAACAATACCATTTACAGGCTTATTCTGTTTCGGCATCGTGCCCCACCAAATAAAATTCAAACTCAAATGCTTTTTGGATTTCAATGTTTGAAACATTTCAAATGCATATTCTCTTTTAAAAAAATTAAATTATTAAAGATAGATCTGTGTGACAAGCTTCATTTTGGACTTGATAGCTGGATTTTCTCTCTCTGCCACAAGCTCTACAGTATTTTTTAGCAACAGTGTGGCAAGAAGAAACTAAGTATTATTATATCTGGTGGAATAGGAAGAAGGGGCCAGTTAGTCATGTAGAGCAGGGATCCCCAACCCCTGGTCTGTGGATTGGCACCAGTCCACAGCATACCAGCAACCAGTCCATGCAAACAAGCAAAGCCCCATCCGCGGGAGGCAGACAGCATGCAAAACCACGTCCCCTCCAGTCCATGGAAAACCTTTCTCCATAGAACCAGTCCCTGGTGCAGCATAGCAACAGCCTACACAGCAGTGCCAATGAACAGTGTTCAAAGTCATGAGATCTTGAAACCCATGGTACCATTTGCTTGTTTTCTGAAATGATGGCTGAGATTCTAGAAATTCAAATGATATAAAGCACGTTAGGCTTGGAATTCCACATATGTGAACTAGTTCTATGGAGTCATTTTACCTGCAGCACTAATCTGCCCCCACAAACTCACTAATCCTTCATCCAAAATCAAAAGATCCCATTTTCTCCTTCCTTTCCATTAACTTCCTTTCTATTAGGCCACAAAAGGTTTGGAAGTGATTCCCCAAAGAATTCCAAAAATTATTGCCATCTTGCCATTTTTAGCACGACTATAATTGTATTTCAGTTATAATAAATATACAACTGGAAAGTAACCAATTGACATTGTCATGAAATGTCAGCATCAAACTAAATTAATGGCTCCCATCAATCTGCTCAATAGCCAAGGGAAGCTTTCAGCCTAGCAGAAAATATGCACCTTTGTACTCATTCACAGGCTTCCTTTTTTTTTTTTTTTTAAACCAACACATCATTTTTACCTGCCACAGCAAGGCGATTCCATAGATGGACTCCAGCTGCTGCTGATTCTGTTGTGCAATGGTGACTCCTAACACAAGTGTGTGGATGCCACAAGAAATGGCTGAGATAAGAACAATGGGCATGAGATGCAAGGGCAGGGTGATGAAGAAGGAGAAGATAAAGAAAGCCTGCCATCCAACTGTGTCACTGGCCTGGTGGTAGCAGGCAAAATTCAAACCCAAGTAGCAGAATATCTGAGCAGCTATCAGTATCCACAGAATATATGGCATGAATTTCCGGGTGACACGATCAGGCAGGAGTTGATACTTGCATAGGATAAAAAGGAGAATCTGGGCAGCCAAGCCCACTGATGCTGCCACAGTAGGTGCCAGCTTCTCTGAAGTGTACACCACTGTGCACATGATGATAACGTAGCAATCAAAGAGGGCTGCAAAGACCACCAGGACCAGCAAAGTCTCATGGCGCTGCCTCCGGAAGTAGGTCTGGTAGAGGTTCTCCAGGGACTCAGGGGCAAACGTCAGTCGCATAAAACGGGGCAGACATAGGCAAGAACCCGAGTTCCTCACCGTCACCTCATGGGTCCGGCCAACCCCATGCTCAGGGTCAGAAGGCAAGCTGACTGAATAGTCTGCAGAATACTCTGCTGAGTATTCAGGCTCTGAGAATGCCCTATTCCGAGGCATCCTGCTGGTTTCCACCACCCAATTCTTCGATACTTTGTGAAGATAATCTGCCTAGAAGCCAAAAGTTACCTCAGCGACAGTTCAGCTCCCAATAACCTGGAAGGCATGGAAGCTTTAGGAGCAGGTAGGTATTCAGTGCCTTCTTCCAGTGTCAACTTTCAGGATGTCATCTTCCCAACACATGACAGCTCCTGACTGAGAGAGAAATATATTAGTAGGGGAGGAAAAAGACAGACTCCCTTCCCTTCAAATCTGGCCTACTATAACATGAGTTGAATCTCTATCAATATCCAAGCTCTAAAAACCAACACCATCAGCTGTCACTCCCATTTCCCTTTGACACCCAAATAAATTTTGTGCCAAGAATACATTAAAAATTAACATTTTGCAAACACAAGTGACTATAATATATGACTAAGTTTCAGAAGCATTTTATTAAAAAGCTTAGTCAGTCTAGTTTTTATAATTTCAGACATCAAAGCAATTGGCTTCTAAAAATGTAAGGAAAATAAAGCAAAGTTACTTTTCCAATCAATCATTATATATTTGCTTTTTTTACTTTTTCTAGCTTCTTTTTCATGCCCATGCCCCTAAATCAATAATCACATTCACACAGTCTTTCATCTGGATTAACAAAACTCAATGGCTATATTCACATTATTGTACAGGCAGTGCTCAAACAAACTATATTGTCATGCCCTGATTTTGCAGCATACTGAACCACTGACCCAATCTGATCGAAGCCTTGTCTAGGTAAATTCACTCAATAAATATAGAAACAGGAAATTTTGGGGCAAATATTGGATTCATTCCCTCCTGCTAATTTACAGTAATCATCCAAATCTGGTCAGAAAAGGGTCCTGAATCCATAAGGTGGAAAGAATGGAAGTAAGTTGGCCACTCTGCCTGTACCCTCCCAAAATCTTCCTCAGTTCTCCCATCAGGTCCAGTATCTCCCTGCTCAGTTTCATATTCACAGAAAATTGCTCTCCCTTCTTACCAGTTTCCTCAGTAGTGCCTGCGAAAGTAGGTTGGTTAAAATCTTTGGATCAGGCCCCATTGAAACCTAAGCTTGTGTGTATATTCAGCTTCCTCCCACACAGAGAAGGAGTGAAAGGTGGGAATCAAGTCTGCCAAAGACTCTTCTTACAGCCTCTTCCTGGCTACCACTTTGAGATGGAGAGCTTGACAAAGGGGAAAATGAAGCCTCTTCAGCAGCAACCCAGCCCAAATAAAGCCACCATCTTTTCAGAAGAAACCCCGTTTTCTTTTCACCAGAGAAGTCCAGTTCAGCTGTGCACCCTTCCTCAGTCTTCTCTATTCATCCATGTCACATCGAGCCTCTGGATTCATCTGTACCTCCGGTTTGGGACCTGAGATCTAGAATCATCTTTCTCTTTCTTGCTCTCTGTTCCCCCCCCCCCCCA
>BHFT01002961.1:14818-46035 GCA_004320025.1 Laticauda laticaudata
CCCCCCCCCCCCCCAAGGTGTGCGGTTGGTTATTTCTGTCACTGGACGACCCACGTTCTTGCTGCTGTGCCTGCGAGGGTTTGCGTGTGTCCCTGCACAAAAAGGAGATTTTTTATTTTTATTTTTTAAAAGGTCTCCTCCCTGAGCTGCAGGCAAAGAAAAAGGAGGAGCAAAGCAAGGCCTCTTCGCGAACGATGAAGGAGACCGAGGGTGGCGGTGGTGGGGATGGGAAGAACTCAAAAAAGTGCCAAACAAACAGCCACACGTGTCAAAACGCCGAGCTACTGAGGGCTGGGAGTTGGCTTCCCTCTCGCCTTCCGAAAAACGTCACACGGCACAAGGCAAGGCGGAGAATCTTCCAAGGGCTGATGGTGGATGGTCGGGAATGGCCGGACTTCTGCCCCCTCAAAAGCTCCGGGGTGGGAGAAGATTCAAGCCAAGAGGCATCCCTCACGGAACCTGGGGAAAGACGAAGATGCCTTTTGCTTTCCCGGCGCTCGCAGCCCAAGTGGGGCTGCTCTGGGAACGGCGCCTCTGCCCAAGTTGGCGGTCGCTTCGAGGCTCGCTCTGAGGGCGCCAAAGCGAGGCGAATTGCGCCAGCTCGCCCGTCAGACCTCGGCCGGTTCGGCCGCCCTTGGCCAAGCTTCGACGTCGAATCTCTTCGGCCCACGAAGAAGGATCGCTCCGGGAACCGTGCCGCCTCTCTTCTCCGCCGGCGGCGGCGGTTCTCTTCGCAGGCGCAAGCGCCCAGCGCCAAAGAGCAGGCTGCTGAGGCGACGGCCGAGGCAACCCCACCCCTGCCGGCTCGTTTCCTCGGCCTCTCCCACGCTCTGCTCCGGTACTGTAGAGCCTGGGAAAGGAAAACGGGCACAGCTGCCCAAATCCCACCCTTTTTCTCTCGGCCCCTTGGAGAACTAACCCTTTGTGCTCTGGGCCGACAACATCCTGGCAGGAAGGATCCACAGCTTACCTGGGGCCACTCCTGTTTTTTCCCGCCACGCGGTTAATGAAGATGCCCAAAGCTCCGCCGTCCTGGTCTCCACTAAACTTTCTAGAAAGATACCCTGGACACTTTCGGCAAAGTGCCTTGCCATCGTTTCTTGCACACTCGGTTTGAACCTGAGGGTTTAAAACAGGCCTGGAAAGTTCTAAGAAACGGAAAGACTAGATTCACAGGTTGCTTCACTATAACGTCACTTGTCCAGCTTTGATTTTCATCTGTACTGTATTGTGAGCCTTCCTGTATGTTCAGCTGAAATAGAATAGAACAGAATAATAAGAGTTGGAAAGCACCTTGGAGGTCTTTTAGTTCAACCCTCTGCTTCAAGACCCTGCAGACAAATGGTTCTCCTGGAGCTTTTGAAAGCCTCAGGTGATGGAGCAGCACCCACAACTTCGGAAGGCAAACTATTCCATTGGTTGATAGCTCTCCCCTTTCCGAAATTTCTCCTTGGTTGCTTCTCTCTCTCCTTGGTTAGTTTCCATTCATTGTTTCTTGTCTTGCCTTTTGGTTCTTTGAAAAATAGTTTAGAACCCCCTCATCTTTATAGGAGCCCCTCAACTATTGGAACAGTGCTGTCATGTCTAAAGATGGGCTCTTGATCAACACATGGATTCATTTATGTCACACTACTCACCATGAATTGATTAGAGATGCTTTGTTGTCTAGCAAGAGTCACATGCTATGTTAAGGTAAAACCGAAGAAACCATGCATGACCTCAATCAATGTGTCTTCACTATGGTTTGTTCAGCCTATAAAATGGGAGCATGAATGACTCATCTGTGAGCAATAAGTATTTTCATAGACAACCTTTATTATGTTCCTGCAATAGAAAGCTAGGAAAAACAGTTTATAGAGCTACTAGAGCCTCTTTGGTCTAGTGGTTAGAGCACCAAGCAAGAAAGTACCAGGGCCATGAGTTCGCCATGAAAGCCGGCTGGGTGGCTTTGGACCAGTCCCTTTTTCTGTCATACCCGCCTCACAGGGTTTTTTTTTTTTAATGGGGAAAAGAGGAGGAGGAAGGAATATTGAGTATGTTCACTACCCTGAGTTATTTGTAAAAATAATAAAGGCAGGATATAAATCGAGAGGATGGATGGACAGATGGACGGACAGATGCATAGCTAGATGTATAGATACATAGATATACAGATAGGTGCTTTTGAATGTTTATCTCATCAGTCTGATGAGCTTACCAAATAATTTTAAATAAAAGATTCTTTACCATGGCTTAAAGTGAGAAAATTACACTGCAGTACAGTATTAAAATAATCCTTTTATAAATATTCATATAAATTAATTACCAGAGCTAATATGTATTTTAACTACATTAGTGAGTGGTTGGGTCCATTAAATTAGATACTGCATGGAAAGTATTTTTGAACTTAAATGCTATTATGCCACTTTCCTCCAACTCAGAAATGGCCATGCAGGCTGAGAATTTGGGAGGTTGAAGTCACCAGCATCATGATCCATACATGAAGCAGCCAGCACTTATGTATGTGTTGCTAGTGTTGTGCTTTGGATCACACTGCCATTATACCAGGAAACCAAGTTATGATAAGTCAAAGGGGGGGGGGGGAACTGCACAGTATCATGTGAATCCATTTTGAATTAGGAAATAAAACTTCTGTCCTTGATGAGAAGTTTGTAGTCCTTCCCCCAATAGTTTCATCACAGGCAGATTTAAATTAAGATGTAGGGCAGCTGTCCACAAACTAGGGAAGAATGATTATAAAGGTGAAGGATTTGGAAAGTCCAGTAAACAATGCCAGAGTTATGACTTATCTCAATTTGCATCCTTACCCTACCCCCTGGCCTTGAGAATTAGTCTCCTTCCCCTTTTCTTCCCCTGTCCATCGCTTTATGTACCTTGCCTATTTTAGGCTGGAGCCTAAGGGCAAGGTCTGTGTCTTTTCTAATTGATGTGAGTCATTTGGGGAGTGATCATCTGTCTGAAAAAGCAAATTAAAAATGCAATGAAAACATTAAGGGTTAAATAAATATGAAGGGGAGACAATTGCTTTCTTTTGAGACATAAAAGTTTGCTATCAGAGAATGAAAATAGACTTGCTGTCTGTTGCTTTGGAGGGCAACAGGGGACTTTTAATGGAGGAAAATAACTGGGAAGCTGATCAGGGATAAAATGAAGGATAAGCTCCTTTCTAGTGTTAAGTGGTGTTCAAAAGCAGAACTGCCTCAGGAAATCACCCATTCCTGGATGTTTTTAAGATGTGGGTGTTACAATTATTTAACTCCTTCAAATGAATTCTGTTTTTTTAAAATTCATTTCTTAGATGTATTATATCAAAATAATATAAATCAATGACATTATTAAAGCATGGATTTTAGATGAAATGGGTTTCAACTAATACTGTTTTTCCCCATAAGAATGGCAACCAAGTCCACCTTGGACTGGTCCATAACTAAAGTACATGTATCCCAAACCTAACCCCAATACTTACAGAATCCAGAAGAGCCATTTAAGCTGAAGCCTGCTCCCTTGGCAGCCATTGCTCAATTGCCCCTTACCACCCACACGATCACATTCTGACCAGCTTAATTTCCAAGTGATCTTCAAGGCCATTCCATATTGTGTATGTTGCAATAATCCAATTACAAGTGGCCAAAGTGTGAGTGACCATGAACAGGGCCTCCTGATCCTGAATTTGTACAAAGGTCTTCCTAGCCATGACTTCCCCCTGCTCTTCCGGTAGGAACCAAGTGTTTAGGCAGTTATTCTGGTGAAGAGTGCTATTCCAACCAGAACCAATGAGGGAAATCCTCTGATTGGGTGGTTGCAAAATCCAGAGTCAATTGGTCTTGTTAGGGTTGAGCTAAACTCATTCCTCCCCATCCAGCCTCCAGACACTGAAAAGCAAGACTGAGGGCGTCATTTGGTCAACTGAGGGTAGTGAGGTATATAGCTAAAGCCTCAGTTGAATTGTGCACGAAAACCATCACCACCCCGGGTACAATCGTGTGTTTCTTTAACCAACCTACTGGTGTCCATCAGGTACCACAGTCTGTCCAAACAAATGGATCCTCTTCCCCTATAATGGGGAAACTGCTGTGGAGATTTTCAGAGTGAGTGGACTGTCCTGCCCACCCAGATCACATCACTATAATATTGCCCTATAAGCATTACAAGATCAAACCATGGAACAGATACCACATAGGCCTAAAACTGTTTTTATTAGAACGGCTATATTTAAATTCCAGTGTATCTCCCTCATTCGTGTTTTATCTTCCTGAGCAAAGGTCCCAAACTTGGCAACTTTAAGACTTGTGGACTCCAATTCCTAGAATTCTCCAGCCTGCTATGCTGTCTGGAGAATTCTGAGAATTGAAGTCCACAAGCCTTAAAGTTGCTAAGTTTGGGGACCCCTGTTCTTGCGCATTAGGGAAATCCCCGAGAAGTTTTCATGTTTCTCTTCATACAAGCTAAATCCACATTGAACTGTTTGTAGCTTTGGCAATGGATCATCTCACTATGTTAAGGTTGTCCTCTATATTTCCAATGTGCCCTTAGATAAAGACCAAATTTAGTATGTGACCATACTGTGTATGTGTTATGTATATTTTTATGTATGTGCATACTTGGTTTACCGCCTTCATATCCTTGAAGGGAGTGGAATTAATTCTTCTATATAGTTTACAAATAAATATTTGGAAGTTCTTTTCAAGATACTTAATACTACAAGTAGTCCTTGACTTAAGATCATAATTGAGCCCAAAATTTCTGTTGTTAAGTGAGATATTTGTTGAGTTTTGCTGCATTTTATGACTTGTCTCATTTGTTAAGTGAATCACTGCAATAGATAAATTTAGTAAACTGGTTGTTAAGTGAATCTGGCTTCCCCATTGAATCTGCTTGTCGCAAAAGTTGATCACATGACCTTGGGACACTGCAACATTCAGTTGCCAAGCATCTGAATTTTGATCACATGATCATGGGGATACTGCAAAGGTTGTGAAATGGTCATAAGTCACTGCTTTCAGTGCCGTTGCAACTTTGAATATCTTTATTGTCATTGCATTACACAAATACAGTGAAATTTGAATGCTACTCCAGCACAGTGCCCCAAACACCACATCACAGTCATACTACAGAGTATTTAATAATAATAATAATAATAATAATAATAATAATAATAATAATAATAATACAACTGAATTACAAATGCACTGTTTGATTCAAGACAATTACTGCCTTGGGAAAAAAAGCTGTTTCTCAATCTATTAATCCTCATTTTAAGACACCTATAACGCCTCCCTGATGTTCAAAATATGAATGTCCAGGATGAGAATGGTCTGTGGAGATTTTTAGTGTTTTCGAGAGGAGTCTGGTCTTCACAATCTCTTCCAAAGAAGAAAGAGAGCAACCAATGACTTTTTGTGCTGTGTTTATCATCCTTTATATTAACAATGACTAGGTATCATATTCCTATATACCTTAATTCTACTTTCTATATTTAAGGGTGAAAGAACAACTCTGTTATGAAAGTCATACTGGCAGCAACTAGGTAAGAAATACTAACACATTGGAAAAGCTGCATTCAACAGATAAGTGGATTGGGAGATTATGGAAATAGGTTTGGCTATTTAGGCTAATATCGAGAATATTAATGCAAATGGACTTTCCTAAGGAAATACCTTGATTTGGCCTCACTGATACATGCTTCATTTTCATCATACATGCTAATTCGAATAATCAAATCAGTTTTTTGAATAACTAGTGCTAATTGCCCTTGGGCATCATTCTAGCAAAGGACCACACAACTGATATAATAAATTTAACCCAATGAGGGGTTGGTATGAACATATTAGATCTTTATGTTTAGCGTTAATAAATTAAATTTTTAAAAAGTTGCATTTCACTGCTGTGGGTATGTAGAAATTTGAAGTCAAATAAAGGATTAAAAACAAAGTGTTGTACATTTTGTATTCCTATAACTATTTCATATCATTTTGTCCTTATAGTTTATTCCAGTTAACATGCACAGTAAAAATACAGATATTTGACCTCAACTTGTGACTACAATTGAACCCAAACTTTCTGTTAAGTGAGACATTTGTTAAGTGAGGTTTGCTCCATTTTACAACTTTCCTTGCCACAGTTGTGAAGTGAATCACTGCAGTTGAAAAGTTAGTAACACAGTTGTTAAGTGAATCTGGCTTCTGTTGACTTTGCTTGTCAGAAGGTTGGAAAAGGTGATCACATGACACTGAGACACAGCAACGGTCATAAGTATGAACCAATTGCTAAGCACCTGAATTTTGATCACCTGATGATGAGGATGTTGTAAAGTCCGTAACTGTGAAGAAATGGTCACAAGTCACTTTCTTCAGTGCCATTGTAACTTTGAGTGGTCATTAAATGAACTGTTGTAAGTCAAGGACTATCAAATCATATAAGGAGTTAACTCTGGGTAACTCCTTACATGATGTGTGCAACGCTCTAATGGCTCTCTTTTGAAAATCCACATGGACTATCTGCTTTCATTTTTCTTTCAATATAATCAGTGTTGGATTATTGTCAGCATTACAAATCAATTTATGGGATATAGGCTATGGGATATAGCTGAGCAGAAAGACTATATTATTATGTCATCCATTTTGAAAAATTGAATCATTTTAAATACCTGTAGCGACATGGCAGAACTTGAGTGGTCTGAGGCTATACACTTAGCTCAATTTCCTACCTTGACACAGTTGCTTGATAATTACAGCTGTCATATCCGGTCTTTATTTTTATTTATTTTAAACATTTATATAGCTGCCTGCCTTGTAAGTATCACTGGGCAGCTCCCAATCAAAAATTAAAACATAAAAACCATTATTAAAACTATAAAAACACAAATGCATTAAAAACAAGTCAAGGTGCCAAGTCAAGGTTACAATTTGTTTGTTTATAAAATTTATTGGCTGTCCATTTTACCATGGGATAACTCTGGCAACTTGTGCACTCACCTTATCTTATTCCAGGGCTTGGCAAAAAGCCAGGCCTTCAGTATTTTACAGAAAACTAAAAATGTGGAGGCCTGCTAAATTCGAGGAGGAAGAGTGTTCCACAGGATAGGGACTGCCACTGAAAAGGAAATGTTTCCTAGCTCCTGTAAAATGATGATGTTTAAGGACAGATCTCTAGGAAAAGGTGGTCCCATAGATTTTTTAGAGGGGAATTCATTTGGGAGGAGGTGGGAAGGGGCAGGGCAGGCAGGCAGGAAGAAAAGAAGGAAGGAAATTGCCAGAGTACTTCCCAAATTTATAGTTCTGAGTGTATGGCAATTGTATAGATGTGAAAGTGGTTTTTACAATTTCTGCTTGAAGTAGTTTTCTATAGCCATGTCAAACTGAGGTCTAAGGAAACAAAATCACAAATATATATTAGCCATTTCCACTTCCACTCTTACAGCTTGAGTTACCACTTGGTAAGATGGGACAGCCAATAAATTTTACAAACAAATAAATCTGAATCATGAAATTGCTGTGCAGTTTTTGTGGTATGGCAACCTAAGCCTTATAAAAAATGATGTGTGCTAGAAGTTTCATCATAGATGGCAAAATGAAATGACATGCATCATATTATATTGTTTCACTTGAAACAAGTGGAATAATGAGTTGAAATATGATAAATCTTAAAGCTGTCAACAAATATAGCACAAAATGAAAGTTATTTTGAAAATGTCTGTTTTCGTAAGAAGAGTAATGCTTTGCTGAGAATGCTGTTTCTAGAAATAGGTATGTATGCTTCCGACTATAGCAGCACCCAGTGGTCACTGCAGTATATTTGATACACCTTTTTCCACTTAAAAAATGCTTTCTTTAGTGGTTGCACTTCATAAAGCATTTCAACACAAAGACAAATTTCCCACCTTTATTGGATAAACTGATCACTGGATGTCCTTCATTAATACAGGGGTGTGTGTGTGTGTGTGTGCTTATCTCTTGCTCTCAGGTTTCTTGGCTTTTGGGGAGTGGGGGAGGAATGATCCTGATATTTGGTGTAAAAACAAAAAAATCCAGATCTGGAAAATGAATAGCCATGGTAGACTGAAATGCACAGCTATCATGCTATTGACTTTTCAGCCAAGCATGGGTTTAATTACAAAATGCAGATGCAAGTCAGGTTTTCCTTTAAGGAAACCCCAAGCTCAAAAATAATGTTCATAAAATAACTGTAAAAGAGGGTAGATAGATTTAAGTTAGCACTCATCCAAACTAATGCATTTGTCATAGTTCTACTGGGCAGAAAGGTATACAAGGGTCTCAGTCCCAGTTAAATATTTTAAAAATGAACAACTGACACTGTAGATTTGATACAGAGATTTTGAACACATAAGGCCTTTGATATAACAGCAACCAGGAGTGGACATTTCAGCATTTTCTGTTAAGAATCATCTATGCCTACAGGCATTTTATTTAAGTGATAACCTGCCAAATAATGCAGCACATTCAAATTCACGTACTCCTGCAGAAAGTCTAGGAGTCTGAACAGCAGAAAATATGTTGGGAAAAAAATCCTTCCTATTATATAACTGAAGCTTAACTATTTTCTGTTACATTAGTTCCATTTTTTCAGAAGCAAAGGCTGCACTAGAAGGCAATGTTTTGCAGAGTCTGTGTGTTTTAAATAAAGACTGCAATTAAAGGAGGCATGCCCAAGGGACAACAACTTCGGCAAAATGTTGTCTTCCATTTGCCTTGCTGATTGTGTCCCCACCATTACAAATTACAACAAGCTACTGTCCAGACAAATATTCAGGACAGGACAGGATCTGACCAATCTGTTACCTTTCCAATATTTGATCTTCTGATCTATAAGTATTGCTCTCTGCTTTAGTTAAGATGGCATTTTGCTACCTTAGAGATTTTGCTACTTTTGTAATAGAGATTACCAAGAACTCTGTTACAAATAACTTCCAATGATATTTGTCTTGAAAGTGAGTTTTCTTCAAAGGCTTTGAGCTATTCACACACAAACACATCCACCAAATTATGTAATCTGAAACTTAATGTAAAGGATGAGACCTATTTTAAAATAGAGTTAATGCAATATAATTACATTAGCAGCAATTTTACAAATGGCTAATTGTACAATAATGTACTATTTTAACCCTTTTGGGGTACTCCCTTTCCATTTGGCATAAGAGCACAAGTACATGAGGAACGGAGATTAATCTTATGCTGCATCACCTGTAAAATCATGGAATCAATTATTAACCAATCCATTATCCTCCATTTAGAGACAAACAACCTACTCTCTAATAAATCAATTTGGTTTTTCAGAAAAAAAAACTATCCTGCAATCTGCAACCTTACACTGCAAAAAACATATGGACCCACACAACTTAATCAGGGGCAAAGCAATAGACACAATCTACATAGACTTCTTTAAAGCCTTTGATTCAGTGGTACACAACAAACTATTCCCTAAAACTAAAATCTTTGGTATCTCTGGACAACTGCATAACTCAATAAGCATCCTCAAACAGACAACAAATGTCAAAATTGGGAGCATCTTATCAAATTCTGACCTGTCAATAGTGGTTCCCCAAGCAGTGTTCTAGGGATCAACTCTTGATACTCTACATAAATGACCTCTTGATCATATCAAGAGCAACTGCATTCTCTTCGCTGATGATGTAAAGCTGTTCAACACCACAGACAATACTGCTACCCTTCAAAAAGACCTTGACTATGTATCAATGGTCAAACAAATGGCAACTCAAATTTCAACAAATAAATGCTCTGTCTTACATATGGCAGAAAAAAAAATTAGAAAACAATACAAGCTGAATAGCCAAGACCTTGTTGATGATCCAAACTCTGTCGAGGACCTTGAGTATCATCTCTAATTATCTAATTGGTAGAGCCCACTGTAACTACATAGCCAAAAACATTTTGTTAACCTAATCCTATGTAACTCTCTGAATATCACACTACTGACTAGAGCAACGGTCACCAACTGGTGGCCATGGCCCACTGGTAAGCCGTGAGAAATCTCACCCCCAGAAGAGCATGAATCCAGGCTGTGCAGAAACACAAGCTTGCGCTGCCTACGTGGCCCATGGAACCCTCCCCACCCACTCACACCTACCTAGAAACTTGCCTGCTAAATTGCTATTTCCTTTTCCAACCATCATCTGTTCTGCGTGCCGGGAGATTTATATTAGCTAGAGCCAAATGTTGATCTCTTTCTAGCTACTCTTTAGAATCTCTCGCCCAAGCAGCGAAGCCTCCCTATAGGAGACCTAGCCAAAGGTTCCAACTACAACAAAATTAGTACAGACTACACGAGCAAGCAAATTAGAACTGATAAGCGATCTAATACACGAATGTTCTGTGAGCAACTCAAAATTCTGCCTGCTTTGCCCTGGAATTTGAAAAAGAAGTAAAAGTTGCTTCTTTTTTTAAACATAAAAAAAAGTTCAATATTTACATCCGCATGAGGATGTGTTGTGAAGGTTAATGTTTAATGAGTTTTCCAGCTTTGCAAGCAAATTTTATAGTTGCACAGACTGAGCTAAGCCAACTGGCAGACAGAATAGATTTCTTGAATGAATCTATTAATTCTGCTAAACAACACTCAATTTGCCTGCTTTGCCTAGATTATTGGGTTAAACAAGTTGCTCTTTTTAAATAAAAAAATTCAATTATATATATTAAACTATTTATAATATTTTTACATACAATCCATCCCAGCCAATACACATGGCCCACCAAAGCCACACACCTCACAAAATTAGGCCTTGCTCACAAAAAAGAACCGGTTATGTGGTCCCGTAGGATCTAAATTAGGCGAGTTTGGTGGTCCCTGTATTCCAAAACGGTTTGGCAAACCCCCTGAACTAGAGCCTACAAACATTTCTGCTAGTATCAATTACTTTGCCAATACAGTCTGCATCAGTCTGGAACCCAACTACGCTATCCTGATATTAACACAGTTGAGAAAGTTCCAGAATATTTCACAAAAGAAGAGTTCTCCACTTCCTTCTCCTTTTGCACGATAATATCTTTCTATATGCATCAGATTTGAAATTCTTAACTAGAAAACCTTGAATTACTGCCATCTTTCAGTCTCTGACTCTAAGTATGGTATATAAAATCATACATTGCAATGACCTTACTTGTCAATGAATACTTCAGCCTTCAAATATAAACAAATACAAGCGACACATTACAAGATACAAAACTCATGGGTAAACCGCACACCAAACTTGCATTGCTGGAATATAGCGGACTTCCAGCAACCAGAGTGGTCAATGTCTCGGAATACTGTCTTCCTGACTCTGTGGTCTTCTTCCCAAAACCCCAAAAACTTTAACCTTAGACTGTCTACTATTGACCTCATCCCTTTCCTAAGAGGTCTGTAGTGGGCGTGCATAAGTGCACCAACATGTCTACCGTCCCTGTCCTATTGTTTTCTTTTATTTTTCTTATAT
The DNA here is from genome assembly GCA_004320025.1 of Laticauda laticaudata. Classification (NCBI taxonomy): domain Eukaryota; kingdom Metazoa; phylum Chordata; class Lepidosauria; order Squamata; family Elapidae; genus Laticauda; species Laticauda laticaudata. The sequence goes on from BHFT01002961.1 coordinate 26,268, forward strand.
GTATCCATTTCATGTATTCATAACTCTGTTTATACTTATACATATTATCTTAAAATCGCTTGACAAATAAATAAAATTAAATTGTCTTGTAAAGAGAAGTGGTCAGTTTCTTAAATCTCATTCCCAAAGATACCTATTCTTTGAAGTAACCCTGTATTTACAAACAGGAGAATGAGGGGTCCAGGCTTTTCAAGAAAAGCCTGCAGCCTCTTATATATCTAAACTGTTACATTTTATAATGTATAAATAATATAAATATATATATATACAGTAGGGTGGAGAACTAGTCATGGAATTTCAAGAATGAAGAGCTTGTCAAGAGTTGCTTCTTAAGACACAGTTGGACATTAATGATGAAAAACATAATTGACAAAACCAGATCGCAAAAAAGTGCAATTTATGAATTTACAGCATATCCAGTAGCTTAAAGGAATTTGACATTTCAGAACACTCACAGCAACCAGGAAATATCCCTTCTAGAAGACAGGAAACAAAGGAACATTATTGAAGAAATGCACAGAAGCCAATCAGCTCACACAACTAAGGCTGAAAATGTACATAGACACACACAAAGAGCAATGCATATTTTATATTCATACATGCCAGGGTATGCTTTATTTTGGCTATGAAGAGTCTTACTTCTGTATTTTGATCAAAAGGCTCAATACCTTTCATACAAGTGATACTTTTCTTATAAGGCAGCCTTGCAGGATTTCTCCATGTCCATCCTGAGAATGCGGTCTCTTTCCTTGGCTCAAAGAACTCATAGAAGGCATGCGGAGGAAAATTCTCAAAACCTTCTCAAAACAGGAACCTTTTGGTGATCTGATGCTGATTTTCTCAATTAATATGTACTTGCAGTACAACTGCTGTCCTCTTAACACATTCCCAAAGAAGTGTCCCTCCCACATCTTCCAATATACAATGCAATATAGTTGCCAATCCTGTGGTCCTCCACAGGGAACTGGATAAACAGAATCACAGGGTGATCAAGGCACACCGCCATCTTAACTTCTTGTATTATTTTGAGATGTTCTAAGGAGCAGTAGCTGCTAGGTGGAGGATAATATATGACTTCACATCACAACTGCGATGTTACATCTGACCATTGGAAAAATCAGTTAAATGACTAAGATGTAATTGCACTCATACTTTTCAATGCACTACATATAAAATAATTGTTTTCCAAAAGTTCATTACATTTTAGTTTAATGAAGTCTAAGATCTTCAGTATTTGGCCTACTATATATTCTTCCTACTGAAGAAATGGGGGGGGGGTGTTTTTTGGCAACTCACCCATTTGTGCATAAGGCGTTCTTTCTCTTTTTCCAGATATGTTGTGATCCTTAGAAAGGTAAATAATTTCGATAATTTGTATCCTAAATTAGATCAGTTTTGGAGAAATTCCATGACAGAGGCTGTATTCTAGGTAGCTGAAAAATCATTTCTATGGCCTACAGGCCAGCACAAATTCCAGAAAAGAGTTAAAAGTATTGCTTAATAGTTATCCTTTTTCCTGAATATTCTTTCAACAAAAATTCCAAGAAGCACTTATCAATACAGCTGAGTTTCCTTCATTTCTTTCTTTGGAATAGCATCACACCCCACCCCACCACACCCCTAACTTAATGCCCATTTAATTTTAGGAAAAAAAAACTATGAATATGCTATGAATATTGTTCCTGTTTGTAATTGCGGTAATGGTGTTATTTCTATGAAATTATTGTATCATCCCTAGGTAGAAAATTATTTGTTTGTATGCTTTTAGGTCTATTTCTAGGACAAGTATGTAAGCTGTTCAGAAAATAGCTTAATAGAAACTTAAGATCTTTTCTCTGAAAACAAGTGAACTCATTTCACAAATAGCAATAGCAGTTAGACTTATATACCGCTTCACAGTGTTTTACAGCCCTTTCCAAGCGGTTTACCAAGTCAGCATATTGCTCCCAACAATCTGGGTCCTTTACCCACCTCGGAAGGATGGAAGGCTGAGTCAACGTGAAGCTGGTGAGATTTGAACTGCCAAATTGCAGTCAGCTGATAGTCAGCAGAGTGGCCTGCAGTCAGCAGAAGCAGGCATCCCCACAGCTCATCACAACAATGATATATAAATCTGATAAATAAATAAATATGTTAGTACCAGTTATGAAATCGACAAGCCACACTGAGTTGTTTCACCTAGACTCTTTCAATTCAGGGGCCCTTTTAATTATACTTGAGTACACAGTTAGCTTTTCCTTTTTCCCTTCCCTTCTTTCCTCATTTAATTTACAATTGGGGAGGAAGGGAGAGCAAATTAAGATAAATTAAGCTTCTGTGTGATTGAATCCTTCATCTTATTATATTCCTTGCTGGGTCTAGGAAGGCTCAAAGTATACACTCCTATAACAATATGATTCAAATAATGAGCAAATCAACTTACCACCTAACTCATTTTGTAGGAATTACTGCCTGTCCCATCAACAACTCATAGTGCTACTAGTACTTTGAGCCTGACTATTATGCTATTATTTTTCCCATTTTTATTTGAAAAAGCAGGAATACTTTAACCACTTAGTAATGAAGTGATTTAAAGAATATGAATGGATAAAGTATTTCCACTGTGGGACAAAGAGGAACAACAAAGTGCTTAATTAGAGGCTGAATATCAGTTTTGAGGAAAATAATGTGCAATATTGAAATAAGTGATTTAAATAGAAGATATTTTAGAGTCATCTCAGTCCATGGCCAACTTTTCTGCAGGGGAAAAGAAAGGAAAGGATATTACTGTTGTTACTCTTCCTGAGGTATTCAGATGGGTTTGGAAGTCCACCTCAGAGAAGTCTCCTATTTTGACCTATTCATAGTAGAAGAGAAAACAGCTTTGAGAGTAAATTGTGAAGGAAAATTGCCTTTAGGGATTTTCTGTGACTTGCTTCCTTTGTCTTTTTCAGGAGGCAATTCTTGATACCTCTCTCAGAATAGGCATATCACTTGCTACTGGTGAAAGCCACATCTTCTTGTGTTTTACTTGATATTTTTTAACAAGGCAGTCCGTGCATTGACCACAGCCTTGAAGGCGTCCTCACTGCCTGGAGCCATACATTTATCTGGGTGGAGGAGCACTGCCAACTTTCGATAGGCCTTGTTTACTTCATCCCTGCAGAGCAAGAGAGAGAGCGATAATAGAAGAGTGCAATGTAATGGAGTCTATTTATAGAACAATAAATCTTAAAATGAAAGTCTTTCAACTACTGAAGTTTACCTAAGTACTAAAGCTATTTAAATGACACCAACAAAAGAATTACAATTGTTATTAATTTCAGTTAACCAAGTAAATAAAAATCTAATCAAATAGAAAAATAAAACTGAATTTACAGTTAAATTAAGAACTTGAAGGACCATTATAGCTTCATCTCCTGCACTGCTCTAGGCTTTTAACTCCAGACACAGAATAACCATAGTTTCAGAAAGCATTTCTTGACATAGACAGTACTCCCTCCATTCTCAGTTCACAAGTAAGAGCTGGATCATGAACAATGCCTAACTGACGTGGTCAATGGACACTGGAACTGTTTATATCCATTAGGAGTCAGACAGGAAAAAATGAGGCCTAGAGTAAATAGCTGGTTGTTGTGAAGATGCCTTCTGGCCTAAAAGTCTCCTACTGCATGCTATACATAAACACTTGCCTTAAATTAGTAGATAAATTAGTAGATATTTTACCTTATATTTTCTAAATTCAGAGTTTCATCATACCCATTCCATTCCCTCCAGTCCAACTCTTATCTTGCTCATTTCTATATCAGCAGAGATGATTTATTCTGTAATAGTTGGGTCCTTCATTACCTTGAAGCTCCTGGTTTGACACCCAACATATCCCAGCTATCCTTGCTGTTGCGAATCCTCCGGATGGTGTCCACTTGCTCCTTAGTGAAAGTGTTGCTTGTGCCAGTTGTGGGGCGCTTTCCACCATTATCACATAAGTCAACAATAGCCGAGTAGAAAGTCTGCAAGCACAGACAAGACAAAGATATATGTGCCCATTGCTCAGTAATCTTTATTTCATTAAGCAGATCAAAGTCCAAATCATTTTATTTGCCTTTAAAAGCTCATTCTATTCTCTCAAACTCAGAAATCTTGAGAAAGAAAATGACCTATAGGGACAGTATGATTTTTAATCTTAGAACCAGAAAATCTTCAAATAGTGCAGAAGCTTACAATTACAGCGTGCCTACTCCACTAAGTGCTTCCTTGATTTATTTTCAATTAGAATACTGTGCTATGTGCCTTCAGATCATCCATTACATTTGTTCTTGTATACTGAAACAATCTCTTGCACTACTTGTTCTTGCTTTTTTTAAACTGTGCTCTATTTCAAAGACTAAAGGGAGATAATTAATTTAAAATTCCTTGGAAAACTAGGGAGAACATTGCATATGCAGAGAGAATGAGAATTTGCCAGTGAAAGATGAGGACATTTTCTCTCCAAGTCAAGAAAAGGTATTCCTGATTTCAGAAAGGAACAAGGAAATATAAAACATTTTACCAATAATGTCTAAAGAATGAAAACTGAAAAATAACAGAAAAGCATCTGCATTTACGACTGGAAATATTTCTGGCATATTTTATTCATGCCCCAAACAATGTTTCACTTGACTTGCAGCAAGTCAAAGTAACCACGTTCAAAGTGGAAAAAATCAACAGCATTTCATTTTGTGTAAGAAGATGAAAAGAAAACAAAATAGTTGCTTACAAAAACATATGAGAGAGGAAGCAAATTCCCAAAAGGAAGAATTCAGTCAAGGATGTCTAGATTACAAAGCACAAATCATCACACTTCAAGGGGAAAAAAAGATGCAGGAAGACTGCCCTATTTTGCACTGTAGATTTTACCTGGAACATTTCATTAATTCCTTCTCCAGTCTGTGCAGAAGTTTCAAAATAAAGAAAGCCTCTGCTTTCTGCCCACAGTCGCCCTTCACTTTCATCTACACAGCGCAACTTACCACAATCAATCTGAAACAAAAATGAGAGAAGAGCGTAATGCTGACTAATTATTTACATGGCCCTTTATCTACCCTAAACCCTTTAAGCATTTAACAAACATGAGCTTTCTATGCCAGTCTTTACCTTATTGGCACAAATCACAAAAACAATGTTTTCCATGTTTCCATGTGGTCCAAGTTCTTGTTTCATCTCAGCAAGCCATAAGTCAAGGGCATCAAATGATTCCTTTTGCCCAACATCATACACTAGGATTACACCCTGAGTGTCTTTGTAAAATTCATTGCGAACCTAATTTAAGGCAGAAATAATGCAGGTGAATTTAACACACCAAGAGACAGCTCTACAAAAGTGACTCAAACTATAAATAAGCAGCGCATCAGCTTAAATTGGGTAAATTTCTGACCATTTATGTGCAACTGCAGAAAATAATATGTGAATTACATCTCAACAAGCCAAAGTTTGCAATATATGAATATACCTATTGGATAGTGTGCAAGAATACAAACATTTTCCATTTAGCAAAAGCCAGTTTTTAATTATTACATCACTATAACTGACACAGTGGTGATAAAGAGTTCAGTAAAAAAAATCTTAGATACAATTTTGGTGTAATATACAGATTACGTGGCTGTAGTTCAGTGATTATTTTAACAAATAAAGTGTACTTGCATGTTATGACCACCACTAACTATAGTTTAATCATTCATTCTTCTTCCAAACTACACAAATACAAATTAGTCATCCTTGGCTTATTTTCTGCTAATAGACAAACTCAGTGCAATTACTATAAAAGGAGGGCAAAAAATCCAGAGAAGGGATTCATAAATAAACTTTACTTCAAGTCATGGACTGGATAAAATCAGAAATAGTCACCAGGCCAAGTTTGCATAATATGATTACCAAACCTAAATTACAAATCATGATTTAATATCCCAGTCTAATGTGTGATTCAACAGTTCACACATTCGATTAAGACCAAAGGGTCCTGATGATTTAGTGTACTGTCTGAACTCTAGTACACAGTATTTTAACATCTTTTTGCATAATTTGTTGGGTCCTCATTGCTGAAAAGCCATCACCTTTCTTACCTCGTAAAAGAAGGAGTGTCCAGCCATGTCAAAGATATTCACTTTGATTTCTCGGTCTCTAATTTGCACTCTAAAAGGAAAAGAGTCCTAAGATGGAAGTATGGGCACTCTAAAGAATCTTCTTGCTGTTATAAACATCGTGATACAACAGTTGTGCCACTAATAGAGTTAAGCATTGGTATAGTCATTAAAAAACAGAGGAAAAATATCCAGGATTAATTTAAGACAAGATGTAATTATTAAATAATTGACAAGAGGAGATACAAGAAGAATCAGATAGCACACAGTAGCATCACAGTAAAGACTTGATCAGGCTTTTAATAATTTCCCCATGCCATACATGAAAATACTTTCAGGGAAACATTCACTGGCCTCATATTATATTCTACGGGATGTGCACTGAATCATCATCAACTTCAAAACTGCTATTTCTACCAATAGCAGAGCGAAAAACTACAAATGATTGTGATGGATAAATAATCGAGAGCATTTTCCATCTCTTGCATGTACACCTTTTTAGCTTGGCTCACATATTTTCAAGAGCTGTTCTCTTTAGCTACTGCTGGATATCAAAGAAGGGTACTTACTTGGTAACACCATAATCAATACCAATTGTTGCAAGATATTTGGGTACAAATCTCTTCTCACAGTATCGCTTGATAACACAGCTCTAAAAAGTTTTAAAAAAAAGCTTATTATCAAAGGGGCGAGCTGCTTATTCAGCCCAATCTGTGCTCTGCATTTCATAACTAATTCTAATCAAAATATTTTAAAAACTGGTTTTATGTATATCTAGCAGTTAAGTAAACATAATAGTAGTACAATTCAAATATAGTAGCAATAAACATAAAATAAAAAAAGATGAAGCAAGTTTAAGTTGAACTTAAGTAATTAAGTATTAATAAATTTTTATCACCATCAACTACCAGTCAACGCAAAACAGACTACATACATAAACCTAATGATTAACTATGAAATAAATAAATATACATTACATGACAAAATGTGGCCCCATTTAAAGAAACAGAGCCCATCTGAATCTGAAATAAAAATTTGTAAATAATATTGATCAAGGTGGGGATCAGCATAAAACCATATAATAAAAACTGCTAAATGTCTATTTTAATAGCTCCTACGTAAATACGTTTATTTCCCACTGAAAATATTTTATATTTCAGTTTTTATCATTCATATTACAGGCAGTGCCATCAGCTTACTATATAGCAAGAACAGAATGGAACTTGTTTTTTTTACAAAGAGACATAGATATTTTCATTGGATATAATGCATCCTGATATCCATATAGAAAAGAAAGACTAGAATTGCATTTAAAAAGGCCTAGGGAATAGATAAGACATCATTTTCATGTGGAATTTGGAATACTGTATCAACAGATATAGTACAGGTAGTCCTCAACTTACAACAGTTCATTTAGTGACTAAATTTAATCACAGTTACAACAATTAAAAATGTGACATGATCGTTTTTCACTCTAACAATCACTACAGCATCCTCACAATCACACGAGCAAAATTCAGATGCATGGCAACGGACTCACATTTATGACAATTGCAGTGTCCTGGAGACATATGTTCACCTGTTGTGAGCTTCTTACAAAGAAAGTCAATAGGGAAGCTGAATTCATTTAACAACTATGTTACTAATTTAACAACTGTGGTGATTCACTTAACAACTATGGAAAGAAAAGTCATAAAATGGGATAAAATTAATTTAACAAATGTTTTACTTAGCAACAAAAATTTTGGGCTCAATTGTAGTCATAAGTCAAGGACTACCTGTACATTCAAAAGACAAATAAAGCCAAACAGTCAGCTGCCCAAATCCAGCCAACCTGCTTGATTCATTAACTACCCTGAGCCATCCATCATTTTTACTCTGCTTACCTCTAAAAATAAGACTATGGCAAAACAACTGAAGGAAAACAGAGATCTTCTCTCATTTAACCTTATCTGGCAGAAACCATTCTACAGGAATGGGGGGGGAGAGGGGGGGAGAGGAAAGCAGGACTGTTCTGCCAGCAAGCCTGAGATAAGTAACTATTTCTATTCCAACTTGTCACCCTATAAATAATGAATGTTTGAATTTATTTTTTCACTGCTTGCTCTTCTTTCTATGTCTTCCAGACAATAAAAAGGGGCAGGGGGATGGTTATATTATTGGTCTTTGTAATCTACATCTAGTTCTCAATCTACAATTGAGTCAAAATTTTCTGTTTCTAAGCGAGACATTTGTAAAGGAGTTTTGTCCCATTTTATGACCTTTCTTGTCACAGTTGTTAAGTGAATCTGGCTCCCTCATTGATTTTGATTGTCGGAAAGTCACAAAAATGATTGCATGACCCTGGGACACTGTAACTATCATAGATATGCCAAGCATCTGGATTTTGATCACATGACCATGGAGATACTACAATGGTTGTGTTAAAAACAGTTGTAAATCATTTTTTTCAGTGCTGTTGTAACATTGAATGGTTGCTAAATGAATTGTTGTAAACCGAGGACATTATATATTGGAATATTCTTTAGCTGAAGAGTGAAGTAAAATACTTAATTATTAAATAACGTTTAATTACTATGTCTTAAACTAGTCTTTGCTAAACTGCCACCATTAACTTGAAATTCTTAATCATTCAGGTCATAGTTGTCTCAAAGGTGTTTTTCCAGAGGCCACTGGACTTTTTGGTTTTTCTTTGAAGACATTTCACTTCTCATCCAAGAAGCTTCTTCAGATCCTGCCTCTGGAAGAAGCACCTTTGGGACTTCCATCATTACCAATCACTGGCCCTGCCAGTTGTGCTCATGAGAGTTCTTATCCAAAACTTCTGGAAGACATCAGATTCTGAAAGGCTAAAACAATGAAGGATAAAGATGAATACAATACACCTGGTCAGTGACCCGGATCTGAAGGGATTCCAGTCACGCATGTAGACTGCATCTGTTGGCACCTCTTTAAATCAACTGTGCCTTCCTAGGATCACATAGCTCTGAATCACCTTTCCTCTACAAATCCAGATCTCTGCACAGTCCTAACATAAAAGACAACTCCCACATGAACTCACATAATTAAAATAAATGGGATTAGAAAGACAAACAAGTGAAATTGTAAAAACTATTTTATTTGCTGGCTGTCCTGCTCTTAAAAGACTAGGCTGAGTATTTAATGGAGTGATCCCCATTAATGTTTATTATTGAACCACAATTACAAAAATTTTGTGAAGCACTAAAATGTATGTGCATGAATACTAAGAAACCGTGCAGTGCAGAGTCTGCCATCTCACATCTTTCTGCTGAATTACATTGTTATTAACATTTATATTATCTCCTGTCTATTCAAATTACTCATTTACAATAAAAATCTAGAAACATGTGTGTATGTGTTGTTCTCAGCTGTTGTTTCCCTTTGTTGTAAATTCTGGTTATTTCTTTGCACTTACTTCAGTTCACATAATGGAGCTATCAGTGTATAATGCAACATGGAAGGTTGATTTTTTCAGACCGCTTGTCCCAGAGTTTGACAATGATTAGGAATAAGAAGATATAACTGGCCCACGATCACCCACCTGCCTTCTTTGCCTGAGAGAAACCTTGAACCTGGGGCTCCTAATTAAATTGCTAAAAAAATAAGAAATAAACATAAAATAAAGTACGTGCAATAGAGACTGCAGCATTGCAAGCTAATGCTTGTAGTCAGGGTACATCTGAGACAGGGAAGTCCAATCATTAAATTTTTGTTCATGTATTTCATGAAATTTTTTATGACTGTTCATCTACTAAACACTCCAGTCGGCAAACAGATAAAAACAGAACAAAACAAGAATCCATTATATAAAAATTATGAAGTCAAGTTTCCTAAAGAAAATCCTAGCAGAAATTTAACTAATATGCCTGCGTCCACATCAGTTACATTAGTAGTACCCTGGATTATGTTTTCACAGCCTTCTGGAAAGGTAGAAATCATCTGAAGAGCATTGGACTGAGAAAGATAATTCTACCAATAATCTAAGAAGTACAACTAGGTCCATCTCTCTATACTTTTAGGTAGTAAGGAAGGTACATATCTGCATATAGGACCCATTTTTCAATTCCAACAGTATCCAGTGTTGTATCTTCTGTACACACATCAGATATAAGATCATTCACTTATATCAGATAAATTTAGAATAACTACTCTTACAAATTATGGACAATAAAGATCTAATATCTTGAACAGGAGCAGAATAAAATTAAAAATAACAATCTTGAGAGTCCAGCCAAATCACCCCAGTTATGAGTCCCAGATTATATGGGTTCAGCTTTTAAGAGGAGCTTATATCAGATTTGACACAATTTATTAGAATTTATTGATTTGATGGATTTATAATTGTTACTTGTTGTATTGCATCACATAAATTTTACTTTTATGCCATTAACCTTCAGGCTAAATAATGAACCATTGAAACAATGAATAAAACCATTTTCTTGGCCAAGTCTCTTAAATGAGAAGCTGTTTACCATTTTTTTTTATATTAAGCCACAGTGTTTTTATCTGAGGACTATTTCCTGCTTCAAGAGTTCTAGTATGTTGAATCTTTTTTTCAATATTCACCACTGGCTATCTGGGCTGCAAGAATCCCAGTCTGCATGACGAGTCGATTTTTCTTTGCTGCTTCCTGGTGATTGTGTGGATATTTGCAGCCAAAATATATTAAAAGGTTTAGATAGAAAACATGTGAAAGAAAGTGGCCGCTGCCTTCACCTAACATATCTTGCAGACTTTACACGTGGATAAATGTAAGGGAATAATCCATATCATTTAAAGTTCCTACAGCAGGTTGTATCCATTTAATGTGTTTTTATTTTTATTTTTTAATGTTTTGTTGGTTTTATGATGCTCCCGAGTATTTTGATATGGGCGGCCACATAAATTTGTTAAATAAAATAAAAATTAATAATACACAGCAAAACATCTTCGAAGTCCCAGCTTAATCTCCCCCACCTCTCCGGACCAAATAAACCACAACACTCTCTTCCACAAACGGTCTTTGGAGTCACAGCGGCCTCATAAAGCAAAGAGACCTCATTGGTCAGCCAGCTCGTCATTCACCTGCTACGGACCAATAAGGCGCCTCTGCTTCTATTCCTACCCTTTTTACCTTGCCAACCTCGGCGTTACCCATGGAGATTACTTTGATCCTCAAAGACTTGCGCGTTTCTTTCCGTTTCGCCTCCATCCTAAGCGGGTAAAGACTGGGGAAGATGACTGAAACGAACTTTCTTCACGGGGTCTGACTAAAACTCAACGCAAATCACCATCACAGTGCCCCGGCTCCAGTCCTTGCTTCCGTTATCCCCCCTCTCCATAGTCAATTCAACAAGGCTAAATCAAGCCCCAACAAACGCTTCGCGAATCTTCACAATATCGCGAGAATTATCGAAGGACTGCCTCCGGGCGCTCAATGCAAAAGCCAGGAAGTCTCGCGAGACCCAAGCGGAGAGTTTTTTCGGTAGTCGGGAAAAGAGAGGAATTGGGCGCTTTTCTGTTTAATCAGAGACAAGTTTGACTTCAGTGCGGTTGTTTCTAGATAAGCTACCATAGAATCGCGGCGTTCAGTCAGTGCTGTAGTTACTTGCATTTCATTTTGTCTACAGTTGTGCTGTAAAATTAATAAATGCTGTCCATTTTTGCAAAGTCTGATTTCCTACTTATTTTTCTGAGACAGCAGAAGCCGGGAAAGTGCTGGATATACGTTAAGTACAGAGAGCTTGGCTCTCCTCAAATACCGAATAGTGAATAAAGACAACAGGCAGGAAATCTCTTGAGAGTTTTTGCATGTATTGTATGGCTGCGGAAGCAATTTCTTTTAACACAGCACTGATGCACGAGAGGAAAAGCTGGATCTCTCTGTAGTCTACTTGCTTCAGTTTGGCGCAATCCTGCTGAACCCTTCGGGAAACCATGCAGCATTCTGACTTGCTAAAAAGAAATATGTAGCTTTATTGCAGAAATACTCATGCTGGCTTTGACTATTAACTGGTGAGGAAATGAACGCTGCAGATATACAAAGACGTCTTTTAAATATTTTTTTTTCCCAATCAGCTGGCATGTTATCCGCCTTTCTTCATCAGAAGTATGGACTCTGAATGGAAATGGACGATAGATAGATGGAAGGATGGATGGATCCATAGATGGATGGATAGATAGATGCATAGATGGATGGATGCATGGATAGATGTATAGAAATAGAACAGAACAATAAGAGTTGGAAGGGATCTAGTCCAACTCTCTAATCAAGCAGTAGACTTAATACCATTTTAGACAAATGACTGGCCAGTGGCTTTATCTTGGTTTATGAGCTTCTCAAAGCAATAGAACAAGAGGACCTAATGTAAATGCATTTTGATTTATGAAGTTAGATTTTTTTTTTTNTTAGATTTTTTTTTTTTGCAACAAAATAGCACCATCTAGTGAAAAAAAAATTAAATTATGCTTAAACAAGATCTATGTATGTGCTGAGCAGGACCTTAGGCGAGAAAAACCACAATTCAGTGAATTTTGATTAATCAATCACAGAACTATAGAAAGCTATATAGTATAAAGATTTCAGTACATACAGCTAATTATTTGTGGAGAGACTATTAAAATTTTAGATTATATTCCCAGCAGAAGAGAAGTTATGTAGCTGAAGTTTTTTAAATTAGGAAACCAAAAGTGTGTGTCTATTCTTAGTTGTTTTATCCCAAACTAGAGGGTGGATTTTGCTGCTCAGTTCCAGGTGTAGTGCTAGCAAATCTTTGTTTAACTGATCCAATTGGAATCTCTACTGTGAATTGGTTATGAGTATGAGCCAATTTCACAGCTCTTTTCAAGATACGTTCAGTAGCTGCTGTGCTTGTGATGAAATGTTAATTTGAACGCAGGTTGGTGTTGCATTGTTGTCTGCTGCAGCTGCGTAGGAATTTCAGGTCAAAAAAAAACATTATTCCTGCTCTCTTAACTTCTAGCCTTCTAGATAGGTTTTGGTCTGGCTATTTATTTCCTCCCATAGAGTCTGATATTTGTTTTCTTAAGTTTCAACGGGGTACTTAACATGTATGCTGTTCAGCTTCCTTCGGATATTTACCACATCATTGTAGTGACCTGGGATAATACCAAAGGAAGCTGAACAGCATACATGTAAGTACCCGCGAAAACTTAAGAAAACATTATATATGTGTTTGTTTGTGATAAAGTAGGGGGAGACTGTTGTGTGTGTGTTTGTTGTTATTTAGGTTATTATATTTGTATGTGGATCTCTGTTATTTGGGTTTTCTCGCCGCATAAAATTGGAAGTATCTAGGCAACGTTTCATAAAGTCTCATTCATCACTTCGGCTTGTTTCTTTCAGCTTGTGCTTCTCAGAGTAATGTGAGACTTGCAGCTGCTTCTTCCTTTTAACTGCTAGTGGGGGTGTGACTTATTGGGTGGGGGTTTTGGCTGTGTTCTGATGAGGGGGTGTTTGGTGGGGATTGGCTGTGTTTCGATTGGTAGGTGGCTGTGTCGATTGGCTGGGGGTGTGTTCTGTTTGGTGGGGGCTCTGTGTGCTCAGTTAGTCTTAGTTGCTGGAGGATTTGAGCTGGTGAGCTGTGATCCTGTTTGTTTGGCTTCGCTTCGTGGTCGTGCCACATTTTCATGGTGGGTGTCAGTTCCTTCATGTATGGGTCGAGGGTTTGAAGGGTAGTGATGCAGCTGCGGTATGGCTTCTGGTCGTGTCGTGTCTCTCTGTGTGGGTGTGAGTCTTTTTCTACGTCGAAGTGTGGTGGTGCATCTTGTGTGGCACTCGTGGGTGTGGGTCTGGTGTCATTTTCATGTTAGTACTCGTTTATTAATGAAAGCAGGTTTCCAAATGGTGGTGGGCGGAGTTATCATCTCGTTTATCATGCTGTGTGGGCGTTTTTCTATTTCTATGGCTTCTCTGATTATTCTGTTGTTTGAATGTTTGGTTTTGGCGATGTTCTGGTATTTTTAAAGTCAATTTCATGTTCTGTGGCTTTGAAGGTGTTGGACCAGGGAAGAGTCAGTTCTTCTTTTCTGATTAAGTTTGTGTTCTTCAATGCGTTGCCACTATTCTTCTGTTGTGTTGTCCAATGTATGTGGTGGGGAAGGCAGTGCAAGGGATTTCGTATACTCCTTGGTTTTCTAACTCGATTTTGTCTTTAGGGTTTTTAGGATGGTGGATATTTTTCTGTTTGTGCAGAACGCTGTTTTAATGTTGTGTTTTTGGAGGATATTAAAGCACAACATTAAAACAGCATTCTGCACTAGAAAACGAGAAAAAATACGCATCTACATCCAAAGAACCCGAAGACAAGACTTTCACAGCCATCGACGCTTTAAATTGGTGCTAGTCGTATGCTGTGCGAGAATGGTTTTTTTGTTCATCCTGATTGGTTGGGAGCTTGTCTGTGTTTATTTGGTCTTGGAGTTTGCTGTGTTTTGCTTGAGTGTGCGATTTTCTAATATCTCTGTCTTTTTTAAGCTTTTTTGTCTGATTGGCTTGGCAACATGTGTTTCCTGTTATATGGAGACGCTTAGTGCAGCTTGCTCTGAGTAAACGACAGCTATCATTATTAGGAAGCAAGGTTTCATCTGGGTGCCTGTTGGTGTGGTATGTGTGTCTGGTTGAGCTAGAGGTATCAGGCAGTTATGTTTGTCCCAGGTGTTTGCCTGGCTTTGAGTTGGAGAGTCTTTTCTTTGTTTGGAGTGCAGGCTTCCAGATAATTGACAGTCTCGGTGGATATCATCTAGTCCATATTTTCAGGTCTTTTTTCGAATCTCTATGGCTTTCTTGATAATTCTGTTAGCTGGGTTTTTATAGTGGTTAGGTTTGGGTGCCATTTGATTCTAATTCTATTTGCTAAAACACTAAGTGACCAAACCAAACGCCTGGCAGACAAGGCACACATAAGAACTGGATCTGATGACCCTGATTAAAGTCACTCGACAGCCAGCAGCTTCAACAAAGCCAAATCAACTAGGGTTGATCCCACAAAAACACCACTGTGGAGACACTAATGGAGACCTAGAAGATGAACAGGACCGATTGGAACAGCTATTCACTGCCGTGACATAAGAGGTACTACAGACAAAAATCAGTAAGATATTACACAGGTATGCATCATCAAGACTGCCTTCAAAACAGACAGAAAATAGCAGCCATCCGTAAGAAACCCCAAAAGATAAATGATTTTGGAAACCACATGCCATGATATGAAGTCTCCTGTGCATCATGCCCTCCAATCATTGGAAGACCAATCAAGAATAAGTACCTGGCCTCGATGAACATAAATGCAGTGAAAAGTTGGAAACACTTCTCACCAGTCACACATGAAAGCAACATGTCACTAAGCATTGACTTCAATGCCAATGCTATTGACTTCGAATAGCACCAACCCATGACCATATAGGAAACCCAGCCACAGAATTATCAGAGAAGCCAAAGTATTTTGAAAAAGACCTGAAGCATGATAGAAGAGATGACTCCACCAGACTGTCAATTATTTGACAGCCTGCACTCTAAACAATCTCCACACACAAGCCAGGCAAACACCTGGGAGCACAACAGATCCTCCCTGATACGTCCAGCTCAAACACCAACCCCAACCAGTCACCCAGATGCAACCTAGCTTCCTAATAGATTGATAGCTGTCCTTTTACTTGAAAGCCAAGCATGCATTGAAGCCTCCATACAGGAACACAGTGTTGCCAGCATCAAAGCACACAAAACGACTGAAGACAAGAAACTGAAACACCATCAAACAGAACACGCCAAACTCCAGACCAATAAACCACAGACCAAGACTTCAACCAATCAGGATGAAGAAAAAACATTCTGTCAAACAGCTAGGCTGCTCAAATTTAAAACTGAAGCGCTATGATGAGCCTGACTCACAGATGAATCTCAATACAGAAGCCTGATGATGGCAGGATGACGATTCTGCGAAAGTTGCTACAACTTTAACAGCAATACAATGACGTGGGATAATACCCGAGGGAACTAACAAGCACCATTAGTACAAGCATCTATATAATATAATATATATATATATTATATATAATATATTTTATGTATGTATATGTATATGTATAATGATAGATTTATATGTTTATTAATATGTAAATAATAAATCAGAAAGCTGAACTGCATTCATGTAATGTACCGCGAAAAATTAAACAACACACAACAACACACACACACACAACACACAATATATACATATTATAATATGTATATATTTATGTGTATATATATATATATATATATAATGTTTTTTTATTTTTTCAGCTCTCGCGGGTACTTTACATTTGTGCTGTTTTAGCTTCCTTCGGTATTTATCCCACGTCATTGTAGTTCTGTAAAAGTTGTAGCTCATTGTAGTTCTGTAAAGTTGTAGCAACGTTTATATATTATAAAATATATATAATAATTATATGCTGTCAGCTTGCTTCGGGTTATTATCCATGTATTGTAGTGCCTTTTGAAGTTGTACAATGACGTGGGATATATACCTGAAAGGAAGCTGAACAGCACAGATGTAAGTACTCATTAAAAAAACTTATATAATGTAGTATGTATGTATGTATCGTATGTATGTATGTATGTATGTAATGCTGTTTAGCTTCCTTCGGCGTATTATCCCCATCGTCATTGCTAGTTCTGTTAAAGTTTGTGCAACGTTTCAGCAAATCTCATCTGCCATCATCAAGGCATTCTGTATTGAGTTAGTTTTCCTGGTTTTCAAATTTGGAAGGCTGGTCCATTCTGTATTGCTAGGAGCCTGGGTCTGTGTCATTGGACTTGGAGTTTGATTGATTGGTGTTTCTGGTTTTTCTGTCTGTTCTGGCAACACTCTGTTTTGTGTTGGAGGCTTTCAGTGCAGCTTGGACTCAATTGTGAAAGGACGGCTGCTCTTCATTAGCAAGCTGCTATTCATTAGCAACTGGTTTCACCTGGGTGCCTGGGGGGGGGTGTTTGAGTTGGAGCTATCAGAGGGAGTCCTGTTTGTGCCAGGTGTTTGCCCAGGTGTCTGATAAGCTCAACTCAAACACCGTCCCACCAGGCACCCCAGGTGAAACCCAGTTTGCTAATGAATAGCAGCTTGCTAATGAAGAGCAGCCGTCCTTTCACCAACGAGCCAAGCTGCACTGCAAGCCTCCAACACAGAACAGAGTGTTGCCAGCCAATCAAAACGACAAAACAGACAGAGAAACCAGAAACACCAATCAATCAAACTCCCCAAGTCCAATGAACACAGACCCAGGCTCCTTAGCAATTCAGAATGGCCAGCCTCAAATTGAAACCAGGAACTAATCAATACAGAAGCCGATGAGGCAAGATGAGATTCTGCTGAAACGTTGCACAAACTTTAACAGAACTACAATGACGTGGGATAATAACCCAAAAGAAAGCTAAACAGCAACATGTAAGTACCCGCGCACAAGCTTAAAAAAACAAATATATATATATATATATATATATATATATATATATATATTATATATATATCTGTATGTACTGTATGTTTGTAATGTATGTATACATGTGTGTGGCGCGCGTGCGCGCGCTGTTTCAGCTTCCTTGGGTTTACCCCACGATTGAGTGCTTTTAAAGTTGTAGCAAACGTTTCAGCAGAATCTCATCTGCCATCATCAGGCTTTTGTATTGAGTTAGTTCCTGTTTTCAAATTTGAGCTGGTCATTCTGAATTGGCTAGGAGCCTTGGGTCTGTGTTCATGGACTTGGAGTTTGCTTGATTGGTGTTTCTGGTTTCTTCTGTCTGTTCTGGCAACAACTCGTTCTTGTGTTGGAGGCTTTTCAGTGCAGCTTGGTCCTTGTGAAAGGATGGCTGCTCTTCATTAGCAAGCTGCTATTCATTAGCAAGCTGGGTTTCACCTGGGTGCCTGGTGGGGGGGTGTTTGAGTTGGAGCTATCAGAGGGAGTCTGTTTTGCCCAGGTGTTTGCCCAGGTGTTAATAGCTCTCAATCAAACACCCCCACCAGGCACCCCAGGTGAAACCCCAGCTTGCTAATGAATAGCAGCTTGCTAATGCAGGAAGCAGCCGTCCTTTCACACGGACCAAGCTGCACTGAAAGCCTCCAACACAGAAACAAGAGTGTTGCCAGCCAATCAAAACCACAAAACAAGACAGAAGAAACCAGAAAACCAATCACATCAAACTCAAGTCAATGAACACAGACCCAGGCTCCTAGCCATCAAGAATGGAACTCAGCCTCAATTTGAAACCAGGAAAACAAACTTTTTTTAACTCCCCAAAAAATACAGAAGCCTGATTTGATGGCAGATGAGATTCTGCTGAACGTTGCTACAAACTTTAACAGAACTACAATGACGTGGGATAATACCCAAGAAAGCTCAACAGCACACATGTAAGTACCCGCAAAAGCTTAAAAAAACAATATATATATATATATATATATATAGTATATATATATATATATATAAATATATAATATGTATTATGTATTATACATGTGTGTGATGAGCGCCGTGCGCGCGCTGGTTTCAGCTTCTTTGGTATTACCCCACTCATTGTAAGTTGCTTTTAAAGTTGTAAGCAACGTTTCAGCAGAAATCTCATCTGTCATCATCAGGCTTCTGTATTGAGTCATATACACATACGAACTTTATATATACATACGAACTCATGAAGAAAAACACAGTTCTGGCTTCAACAGTAGGCTAGCCTCAATTTAAAACTGAAACTATATAATAGTTATGTATAGTTTAATATATATATTAAATATATATATTCCTTCGGAATAATACCCGAACGGAAGCTGACAGTCACACATGTAAGTAACCCGCGAAAACTTTATATTATATATACGTTTTCTATATTACATATAATAAATATATAACATATAAATAAATATACATAAATATATAACATAAATAAATAATAAATAAAATACGCATATACATACATATGAAAAATATCCCATTTCTCCTGCCACCGTTTTTTTTTACCAAGATGCGAGTCGATAATCTGAAATTAGAATAATAGCAATTTCCTCTCATTGAGCATGAGAATAACTATTATTGAGCGCATACAATCAAGACGAAATTAAACATAACAATAAAAAATTAAAGAACTACTACAAACCAATAAAAGTAAATAATAAAAAAAAATAGGATGACAGAAAAAGAATAATATATAAAGAAATGACTTAATTCCGTTCATCACAGCAAGTTTAAGCAATTTTAGTAACTATTAACTTGATTAAAATACAAAAAGTAATCTCTTCTTTCCATATCTTCTTTCTTATCTGTACAAAATTTTTAAAAGTCTCAATCATTCAATCTAGTCAGCAAAAGTATTTTTTTGTATGTAATTTTTTTATTTGATTTAAAAAATATGAACCCCTCCCAAATTGAATAAAAGTTAAAATAAAAATAAAATCAAAACAGGAAATAAAAACAAAAAAAGGTTATTAAAAAACCAAAACATAAACACATTGATGTCCCCAGTTGTATACTGATAAATAATATGAAAAATAACATTAATTTCTCATTCCCTTGTGAAACCCACTTCCAAATTTTCTAGTACTAAATATAAATTTTTCTAATTCATTCAATTATTAACCACTGCCATCTACTTACCATATTAATAACAAATAGCTAAAAGATGGAGCAAA
>BHFT01002962.1:0-26486 GCA_004320025.1 Laticauda laticaudata
GGGGCACTTTTGAGAGCGGATAACAACGGATGGAAAATTTTCTCGTCCACTGTGTCCTTTTTACATACTTTTTGCATGCGTCGGCCTATGTGACAGGCCCTTCAGATAAATGCAAGGCTGGTGAGTTCCCAGCTGGAAAACTGCAAATTAAGTCAAAGAAATCGACAAACCTCAGTTCTGGCAAGGCAATCTTTGTCCCATGAAACAGACAAGGAACAAACTTTCTAGAAATGAGAATGGCTGTTTGCTATTACCACCACTCCCTTTTCCTTCTATTTATTGCCCAGCCAGGGAGGGACCCTTCAGCATCCATGCTTGTTTTGCCTCCCAAGCCAACTCATTGTCCCCCATTGTTCATCTCTCTTATCTGCTCTGCACATATGCATACCTGGAACAGGCCCCAGCTGTTCCTCCTCCTCACTCATCTCTGACTCCAAAGGCAGCTGCCTCTCTGGTGGCTTGGAAATGCCAGACAGCCCTGGGTCTATCTTTCTGTCCAATACTGAACATCCATCAGAGCCTCCCCCAGACTTCAGAACTGACCCAAGTGCTTCCCCAACCTCCTCATCATCCAAGCCTGCCACCAGCTTCACAGGCATCTTGCAGGTCACAACAGTAAGTTTTAATAACAAAGAAGGTAACATTATCACAACAAACCACCCTTTCTTCTGTCAAAGTGCTGCCAATGCTACCTTGCTCAGTACCATGTTTCTCCAAAAATAAGACCCGGTGCTATTTTTTTTTTGCTCCACAAGACACATTAGGGCTTATTTTATGGGAAACATCCCACCCCCAGTGCATCCCACCCCCAGTGCATGCAGAAGAGGCAGTGAGTGCATAGGGGCCGATTGTGTCTAGCAGAAGTTGCAACCCATTGTCCCCTTGGTCAATGCACTCTGGGACTGTGCAGCCCACACAATGCAGGTGAGTTGATTATCTGTCCAAGCAGCAGGTGGAAGAAGAGGTGGGGGGGCATAAAATCTTGATACGCTGCTTGAGCTGTGGGAAAGCCAAAAGTCAATGGACCAGAGTGGGCAGGTGGCCACTAGAGGCTCATCTTCATGCAATGGCACCAGCAACAGATGGAGGCAGAGGCACAGGTGGAAGGCAGGCAATCATGATGCATTGCACAGGCTTCAGGAAAGCCAAAAGATGTGAAGATGAGTCTCCTGCAGCTGCTCACCCACTCCCTCCCACTGACTCTCAATTTGCCTGTGGCCTGAGCAGCATGTCAGGATCACCTGCCTTCCTCCTCCTGCCTCTGCCTCTTTCTGCTGTTGGTACTGCTACACAAAGATGAACCTCCCATGTGTACCTGCCTCCTCTGGCCCAATGACTCTTAGCTTTCCCACAGCCCACATGGGATGTCAGGATTATGTACCTACCCCCCTGTCTCTATCTCCACCTGCTTCTTTGACAAATAATCAACTCACCTGCACTGTGCGGGCTGTGACTACTGCCAGACGCCTTCAGCCCCTGTGCCCTTGCTGCCTTTGGTGCTGGCCATGCCCACCCACCCACCCACTGGTGATGATCTTAACTGGGGCTTATTTTGGGGATAGGGCTTATATTAGGAGCACACTTAAAACCAAGCTTTTGGGTTTATTTTCTGGTTAGGTCTTATTTTTGTAGAAACACAGTAACATCAAGCAAACACCAAGCTTCCAGCATGAAACACATGAATTGGTTTCAGATGGTATTCTTTAAGTAAGTACTTTACCTAAAATTTGATTTTGGTGGTTTTCTCTTTGAAGAAAGAAGTTTGTTATCTAAGTTAACATTTAGCTTAGGGGAAAAAGAAAAAAAATCTGCATGGAACTCCAAGGTAATCCTTTATGATGTTGCTGTTGACAACTAAAAATAAGTATTATCTAAGACAATTAAGGTTAATTTCTAAACTGAAAATGACAAACCTTAAAACAACCAGTAAGACCTTCCTGTAATATAAAAGGCACATTGGTTTGAGAATCCAACCAACTCTCAAATAATCTGGGAGCTGTAGTTTGAGATATTCTGTGCTAAATATGTCTTATCCTCCAGGTAGCTATTCCCTGGAAAGAAGATGTGATGGTTCCCTGGAAAGAAAATGTGATCAAAGCAGTAATTAGCTTTGATAAATTAAACAAGGTCACATACAAACATGACTAAATCCCAACCTTTCCCAGACTTTGGGCCTTATCTTCTCCATCTGGCATGGGCAACTGTCAGAAGCTATAGAAGTTAGTTCCTAAAGGCTATTTTATAGCTTTGAGTTCTTCCTATACAGGTCAATGAGTTTAATTAAGAATTAATTTATGGTTTTCTGTATAGTAGTGAATCAGTGAATATAATCAAAATGAAGGTAAGTGTCATACTCTAACCATATAATATGTAACAAGGATATTACTGACCCATGTTCTACCAGTGACACTAATAATGCAGAATCATCTGCCATACATCTCTTATCCATATAATAATATTTTGTGGAAGGAAAAAAATATATAAACTACTCTATTTCAGGAAACTGATCAGTTCCCTGGGAATAAAATGTGACCAATAAATTCAATATGGTTAATAATAACCACCTTCACACATGCAAAGTCATTACTTGTCATTATAGTCATCAAGCTGACATTGATATCTATGTGAACAAAAGTAACCAATGTGTGGTATTTTTTGCCCTTAAACAGAATAAATCAATGCTTTTATTCACTCAGTTTCACTCCCATTTTAACCTGAGCATGAAGCAGCTTTTTTGAGGATGTTGACCAAACATATGATTTCTGGGAAATCTTCCTGCAGTGTGACATTATGACATTCTGCCTGAAAGAGAATCAAAATGAATTTTGCTGAGGCAAGGAGGAAAGTGCCATCTTGTTAGAAGGTCCTTGAGACCTTGGAAAGCTGTTCACATAGTTTGATAATTAGAGAATATCACTGAACAGCACTAAAAAAGCAACAACACAGAAGATATATAAATATAGTATTTGGCTCTTCTGATAATTAAATAACTGCACCAGCTGTGTCAGCAACAAACAGAGTCAATCAGAATGGAGAAAAAGGGCATTCCATGCTGCACTCTTTTGTCATATGTCTCATCTGTTCTGGTCTATTAAACTTCATGGCACAGTGGTTAGAGTGCAGTACTTCAGACTACTTCTGCTGCCTACTGGCTGCCTGCAATTTGGAAGTTCAGATCTCACCAGGCTCAAGGTTGATTCAGCCTTCTATTCTTCTAAGTTGGGTAAAATGAGGACCTAGATTGTTTGGGATCAATATGCTGACTCTGTAAACTGCATAGAGAGGGCTGTAAAGCACTGTGAAGTGGTATTTAATCTAGTGCTATTGCTATTGCTATTTTTAAAAGTGGATAACTAGGCTTTTCTACCCATGTACTGGTTGTGCAAAAATATTAAGAGTGTGCCAGAACCATGAAGTCATTGCACTTCATAACACAAGGAAAATCAATTTTGTCACCCTTCCTCTCTTGTAAAAGGATTACAATCCAAACTTCCCTGAAGCTGAAACTCTGTTTTCAATAGAGAAAAATGGAAGGAAGATTTGTGATGTGCTCACCTCTATAGAGAATAGAATTGGTAAAAAGTATGAAAGATTAAATGCCTCCCATTAATCATCATCATGATGATCATAAACTTTTTTAGGGTTATTCAACTAGAAAATATAGTACTAACACTGTATATCTATCTGTCTATCTATCCGTCCATCCATCCATCCATCATCTACCTGTTTTATAATCCTATATCCCTCCATATAATGTGCTACATGCATACATGTGTACAAGTTTTCCATACTATTGTTGTTTTATATTTGACCATGAAACATAAAATATCTAAAAACCTAAAATATTTCTGTTCTACAGAACCTATTTCAATGCAATTCCTAGCAACCAAGACAATATTTCATGACTAAAATTGAGCAGGTTCCTCTGCTGGCCTGTGTAAATGGACCTACAATTACTTCAACAAGGAGATCATAGCTATAGATATAATTCAAAAAGACAAACCACTTTGGACCATGATGCTGAATCCTCAGTGCTGGCCAAAGTCCTTCCAGGCTTGAGTGGTTTGGGCACACATTGAATGCTTCAGAATGTGCTGGAAGCAGAAGCATCTGGGAGACCAAAAAAATGTCAGTCCTAATTGAATGACTGAAATCCTACATTTTTGTATATGTCCCTCTGGCTGAAACTGCCATTTCCAGAAAACTTTCAACACACTGCAAGGAAGTTCCTGAGCTAGATAGTTAAGCTTCATGTTGTGGGAACTTTTAAATTATATAGAAATGGTAAAAATACAAAAAAAGACAGAATACATACGTGAATCTTGGTGAAGTTTAAGAAATATGGGAAAATGGATGGAAAACATTTTACGGATGCAAATACTGTTAGAAAAGTAAGGGATGCTGCATATTGGCAGAGGATTGATGTTTGCTGAAAGAAGCAAAAAATGGCTATAGGTAACAAGATGCTTCTGCCCACTTTATTACAGCAGTGACCGCAACTGGTTTCAACAAATTGGTTGCCAGGTGACACAGTCACTAAGCAAACCACAAGGGGGGGAGGGAGGGAGAGGGAGGGAGGGGTAGGAGAGAGGGGGGAAGAGAGAGAGAGAGAGACTGTGAAAGCAGCTGGTTGCTACCATCTTAGCCAGGTCTCATACAATTTTCTGGGTCTTTTTTCTTTTTTTTTCTTCCCACAGGACAGATAAATTGCTTGAAGACACTCTCTTTTCCCAAGTTTCCCTTTTTTGCAGTGTGTTCATAAAAGTGCTAACAGCAAGTTAACAACATTTGCTCTGTGACCTTAATTAGTTGATTAGAACCCTTTCTCTGGCTGGCAACTGCTAACCAGATCTTAAGCCCATGTCACACTGGCCAACGGATGCAAAAAGGACACAGCGGACGAGCAAAATGTTCCATCACCACGCTCTCAAAAGGGGCAAAAATTTGCATAACTGGAGCGGATAACAACGGACGCGGGGAGGACGCAGGTGGATGGAAAGCGGAATGTGGAAGCGGAAGCCCAGTGGATGGAAGCGGATGGGAATGGATGGCACATCCGCGGAGGGCTTCCGGGGGGCCTCAGCAAAAGCAGACATGAACGGATGAAGCGGATGCAGGAGCGGCATGCACAGCGGATAAAGCGGCATGCACAGGCGATGCACAGCGGAAGCCTAGCGGATGCCTGGCATTAATTGCACTTATCGGGGAGGATGCATTGCATCAGCCCCGTGATATAATGGAAGCAGCGTCGGAAGCAGGTCACCATTCAGAGGAAAACCTGCTGCCCAACGGATTGCTGCCTTGCCTGCCCTGCCTGCATGTCTGCCTGCAAGCCTTGCTGCCAGCCTTGCGGCCACCCTCCCTGCTAGCCTCCCTCCCAGCCAGCAACCCCACAACCATGCTGAAGCACAGCAAGCCTCAGCCATCTGCTGCCAGCCCTGTGCAAGAGGGAACAGGGGCTACCATCCCGCCCCCTGGCCCTCACTTGGTTCTGCCTGGGGTTTCTGCAGCACGGGCTCACTTTTCTGGGCTGGGCTTCTGCTGCTTTCTGCTTTTTGGAGGAGCTGATGACAAGCCTCCAGCACCAGCCACCTCCACAGCACCTGCACCCTTCACCCCTGAGACTGAGCGACCAAGAGGAGTGCCAGAGACTCATTTTTTTTTTATAGCTTGTTGTTAATAAAGTCTATTTTTGATTCACACGCTTGCTTCATTTCTTTTTTTTAATAAAGTCTTGCTGGAAACTTTTAGAAATGGTTTAAGCCTTTGCATGCTTGTGGGATGGTTAAGATAGCAGCGGGATGGGTTGAGATAGCTGTGGAATGGGCAGGGATACCTTTGGGATGGGTAATAGCTGTGGGATAGATAAAACCTCCAGTGCAAGCATAGTGGGACTGTATGGTCCACCTCCCAGGTGCCACACCTATTGCCCTTCATTATCAATAATATGTAATAATTATCCACACATGTCAACATTAAACACAACTCTTTATTAAACGCCCTGTTCATTGTAGGCAACCAAACATACATGGCCCAATCTAATCCGTGTGATGAGACAGGCTGAAGGAAGCATCCATTAAGCATTTACCATCCTGTCTTGCCACTGCCACTGCCTCCAGCTGGGAGTTGCACCAGTGTTTCAGGGTTGCCTGCTTCTTCGCCTCACGTGAGGCTCTGTTGGGCCTTGCACATCCTCAATTCGATCAGGTTTTGCCCTGCCTCCATTCCCCAGGCTCCATATCCCCATTGCCTTGCTGGAGCTCCATGAGCCTGTTTCTGCAAGACTGGGTAGCGGGTGCGCATGAGATTGTGCAGGATGCAGCAAGCTTCACGATCCTCCTCATGGTCTCTGGCTATGCTGCATGTTGTGAGAAGTACCTGGAACCTGTTGGCCAGGATGCCAAAGGCATTCTCCACCACCCGGTCTTGCCCTGAACAGCCTGTAGTTGAAGATCCTCTCTTCACGGGTGAGGTATTTGGAGGTGTAGGGCTTCATGAGGTGGGTTGTGAGGGAGAAGGCGTCATCCCCCATGATGAAGTAGGGCACATCTTGTGTGTCGATGGGCAGCAGGTCTGGATCTGGGAAAGCCCTCCATGAGGTTCCTTTCCAGCCCCTCCTTGAGGTGACTGGCATTGTATACCTGGGATCTGAAGATGAGCCGTTGCCTGAAGCATCGATGTACATGAACTTGTAGTCAGCATCGACCATGGCCGAAGGAGGATGCTGAAGAAGCCCTTGTAGTTGTGATAAGTGGACCCCGACTTGGCTGGCGCTTTGCAGGCCACGGTGTTGCCATCGATGGCTCCAACGGTGTGGGGAAGTTTCCACCTCTGATACCACTGCTCTGCAACTTTCTTCCAGCCTTCTTCACTGGAGGGGCACTGGAGGAGCTCCTCCTTGTATTCTTCGATGATGGCCTGCACCACTTCTCTGCCAACAAAGCTGATGGTGCTGGTGGCACCCTCCAGCCCGTACTGCATGCTCCTGTAGGTAGTCCCTGAGGCCAGGTGGCGCAGAGTGAGTGCCACCTTGAGCCCAGGTTCCAGACTGGGCGGGAAGTTGGTGTTTGTCTTGGTCAACCGCGGTGTCAGGCGCTGCACAAGTTCATCAAACATGGCTGGAGGCATCCTCATGAAGTTCTGGAATGCACGAGTGTCTTCGTTCCTGAGCTCCACCATCAGCTTTTGTAGAGTCCGTCCTCTGCTCTTCTGGCGAACCATCTTTGGACCCAGACTTTTTTTGGTGGCTCCTTTTCTCCATAGTAGATTTCGCAGAGCCTCAGATGGTTTTCACACTGTTGCAGCAAGGATGGTGGCTGCTGAAAGGACTTTGTCACAATCCACGGTGGACATGACTGATGCTGTGGAAGAGGAAGAGTCAGATGAAGGCTGCAGAGGTCTGCACAGCTTGGCTGCTGGTCTGAAAGTGAGATGCAGACAAGTTGCTCCGCCTTTTTATAGGCAGTATAGGTGTCCTTGCATCCTCTAGGCATCCTCTAAGCATCCTGTAGACATCCTAATATCCGAGATAGTTCCCCTCTGCAAATGTTTTTTCCATTTTAAAATGCTTTGTTTCTGCTTGGCATCTGTTCTGCATCCATTCTGCATCTGTTCTGCGTCCGTTCCATTCCTCCCGCATCCGAGCGGATGCGAGTTGTGCGGATGCGCAGCGGATGCCTAGCAGGATATAGCGGATGCGTAACGGATGCTAGAACGGATGCGTTGCGGATGCAGAACGGACGAACTGGATACATTTTCCGTGCAAAAGTTTTAGGCAGCCCAAAACTTTGGAGCGGATGAAATGTCAATAAATGGATGCTGGACGGATAGAGAGGAAGCAAAACGGAGCAGTGAGTAACATCGCGTTTTCGAACGGATGGCAAGGGTTTTTTTGTCCGTTTTACATCCTCTTTGCATCCGTTGGTTCACTGTGACATGGGCTTTAACTGTTGTGGTGTATGCATTGGTTGGAAAATGATTTTTTAAAAATAAAGTTTATTACTGTTGTATTTGCAAATGGTCACTGTCTAGGGCAGTTGTTAAATAAGAACTGCCTGTACATGAAAATGAAAATTGAATGTGTCAGGAGAAACATAATATTTAGTTGAATACAATGGGGTACTTGAATTCAGCATAAAGGGACATAGTCCCTACATCAGATGGCAAGGACCCAAACTATAACACAAAGAAGGAGCAAACCAATTAAAAAAATGACCAAGGAAGTCATAATTGGTTAAAGTTGATGTCATTCTAAAACAGAAAGGGTACTTAAGGAATACAAATTGATAAATGATGTGGGGTATGGCGATAATAGAAGCAGGGATGGTTTTCAAGGATTGGAAAATTTTACACACACTGTATGTCCTTAGTGTGAACTAGTTGCACCTGTTTTCTTTTCTGCTGCTTATGTTATGCTTTTAATGTCTTTGTCTTACTCTTTCTTACTTTTTACTCACCAGGCAGTTGCTGTGAATTGAACATGATTGAATGTGAGGGAAAAAAACAACCATATGACTATAGGAGCACAATAAATTTTAACCACAGAACAGTAGAAAAATGGATTGTGAGGATTTCAAATAGAGAATTAATACAGAATTAAAAGTTAAAGAACAGATGAGCCAACCTACATCTCTATTTCACACCCTTTTGAACTGGAATCTCTCCCAAAAGTTATCTTGCTCTATCTCGCTCAGGGTGTCCAACTGGATTTCTTTGAGGGCCAGATCAACATTTTAGTTCTCCTCGGCAGGCCGGCTGGGGGGGAGAAGGCAGTGCCTATGCTAGTAAAAATGAGGCATGGGTGACCACATGCAGTCCCCCTGCAGCCCATTTTTGGCCTGGATGGCCTCCTGAAGCACCCTGCTGGCCAGAACAAGGCATAGAGGGCTGCAATTGGGCCACACATGGCCCCCTGCACCACCTTTTGGCCAGCAAGGTGCTGCAGTAGGCTGTCCAGGCCAAAAATAGGCTGTATTTTTGCTAGCAGAGGCACCACGAGCCTGTCCTTTGCTATTTCCAGGCCGCCCCCATGGACCAGATTTAAGTGCCCCGTGGGCTGGATCTGGTCCACAGCCTTGAGTTTGACACCTCGATCTTGCTAATACTTAATAAAATGCAATTTTACATACTACAGATACTGTAGTATGTAGTATGTATCCAACATTAGTATCTATGATGTTAATTCTTCTGGATTTGAAAGATTCTTCCAGTTTTTTCTGTAACATCTATAGAGGAATTAAATAGAATTTGAAAGTCACTGTGAAGGTTCCTAAGTTGTGTCTAAGAACTTCTCCTATGATGACATTGCCACTAGGCAATGGCCTCTGTATGTTTTAAAGTCAATAACTAGTTCATCAACTAGGCAGTTCTATTTCTCAAAAGCAATCTATAAATTTCCAGTTCAAATAACTGTAGATAATTGAATAAAGATGCTCCCCATTTTACATTACGCCCCCAACCATTCCCTAAGGATAATCTAAAAACAAAATAAAAAATAGGCCAACATGTTTTATGGGTTTTGTTGTTTTTAAGCCATTCCTTTCTTATTTGATCCATTCATGTGGTATCAGAAACTGTAGAGACTGTAGTACTTGTCAGGCATGAACAACCAGACCCACACATACAGAATTCAAGCTAACTACTTTATTATGTTCTACCTATTGATACAGGAATGTGCCCAGTCTGGCAGTGTGCTCTTGGGAAGAATTAGATAAGGCTAAAAGGAAATTAGGAGGGAAGGTTGGCTCTTGCCTTTTTGAGGCTGCACAGTAACTTCAGGCTGTCTATGCTTAATCCCTCCTCACTGTCAGGATGGGTGTTTCCCAACAGTATTTGAGCAGGAAAAAAAACACTGCTACTTCTTCAACAACAAAACAGAACTGGACTGCACTGTAAATATTCAAAACTAAATCTATGATTAGTGTCCAGATCATTAAATTATTTTGGTAGCCCTGTTTGCTTTCCTCCCCACCTCATCCGTTGTTGTTTTTTTTTTCATCTCTTTCTCCAGCTTAATGAGTGGATAGGAGATGGCGAGTGAATATAATATATAGAGGTTTCAGCTCAGCCATTTCTATGAGATAAAGAGATGGAAAAACTGGGAAACAATGTTCTCCATCATGACCCTGACCAATGGCCCAGCCTCCTGTTGGATGTTAGGTCACAACAATGGCCTTCTAGAAAGCAGTGAAAATGGATCCTTTGATAGGGCAGGGCTGTCTTGTTGATTGGAAGATTACTGTTGTGGTTGTGTAATTTTATCATGGTGCTGTTTATAGTTGGGGCATATTTATTAATCTAATGTATGCTATTAGGCTGTTTCCATGGATTTACTATTGTTAGTTATTGTGGACTTTTTCGTGTTACATTGTTTACTGTGTTTTATTGTTTATAAATCTTACCTTAAGATTTTATAGTTTTGTTTTGTTTGTTGTACTATTGCTGTCTTTACAGTTATTTCTGTAAGCCACAATGAATCTGGAAAGAATTGGTGATGCTCATTTTTTTAAAAAAATATAGAAATGAATCAATCAATGAATCAAGCAGCAATTTCCATAAATAGGGAAAAGATACACTCTTCCATTTTTCTCAAAATAGACAGGTAAAAAGATTGCTTTGTTCTTGTCTAAACAATAGAATGAATCATAGAAGTGTTTTGTCTATAGAATCAAAATTCAGGAATTGCCCTATAATGTTTTGAAATTGTCAAATGGTACAATAATGCTTCTCCGCCCCCACCCCCAGCCATTCAACTGCATTGGCATTGTAATTAAAATAGTATTGCCAGTATAAAGTTCCAGGTAGTTCTGAGAGTTATAAAATATGCCTTTTCTGATTTCCACAATGCCAACAATTTCTTGGATTTGAAACTGGAAGCCTCCCAAACAAGGAAGTAGGTGATTTATGGAAGGAGGTAGCTATAAAAAGCTTCCATTTGCCTGAGTTTTAATTAACTGTTGTGCTATTGGCCTCCTCCCTTAAGGTACTGAAGTGGGTTGCTTTTCTTTTCAAGACTTCAGATTAATAACTTGAATGTATTTATTTTTTTTAACACTTTCCTCCTACATAGCAATCCTGATGCTGGAGATTATACATATATAAAAACTGTGTTCTGGGTCCTCCCCCAGGCAATTCTTCCTGGGTAAGTGGCTGATCTCTATTAGAATCAAAAGGCTTAACAAATATAGAAGCAGAGGGCCTTTCCCGGTGATATAGGAAGGCAGACTCTGTGGTACTTTTACAGAGTAATTCAAGCCACTTCCTTCGGAAGTTGGTAGTTTGGGTTCCCTGAGATTTACAGTCAGTAAAGAGTTATGGGATAACAAACTCAGTTGCTAAAGGGCCTCACATCCAAGAACACAGTCTTCCTTCACAGCAGAATGTACAAGCATTGAAGAAAGTAAGATCTACATTTTATACCAGCTTTTACTGCAAACCCACAATTGTATATTCCTGATACACAATGCATATGCCTTCAGGCTAAAGAAGATGGGAAATGGCTGACAAAATGGCACTGAAGAAAGGGTAGTCTTGCTGGTTTAGGCTAGGGATTTTAGGGATTTTTAAAACATGTGCTGAAGTGACTACTTCGACTGAGAATCCAGCATTAACAATTCTAGTTGAACATGAATAAGTTGCATTTCAGTGCAAAGAAACTGAGTTCAACAATTGACTAGAAAAGGCATGATTTTTCTTTAAAAACATTACAAAAATTAAGAGATTCTTTTTTAAATGCAAAGAGGTGCACAATCAATAACAGAAAAAACAAATTGTACTAGAGAAACATGATATAAAGAAATTGAGTCATGCTTAAATGGAGGAAATGAACAACAGTGATCCCAAAATAGATGATATATATATAAAAGTCTGATCACTGAACTATAGCCAGACATTTTAGAAAGTGAAGTTAAATAAGCCTTAGGAAATAGTGGCATAATTACCAGCATAATTATTAAAAATACCAGCATAATTATTAAAAACTTGCAAAAGCTTGCAGTTAAAGCCCATGTCACACCGAACCAACGGATGCAAAGAGGATGTAAAACGGACAAAAAACCTTGCCATCCGTTGGAAAAACAGCGCATTGTGTAACTCACTGCCTCCGTTTGGCTTCCTCTCTATCCATCAGCATCCATCTATTGACGTTTCATCGCCTCAGAAAGTTTTGGGCTCCTAAAACTTTTCTGCGCAGAAAATGTATCCAGTTCGTCCATTCTGCATCCGCTACCGATCCGCTACGCATCCCCTATATCCGCCAGGCATCCGCTGCGCATCCGCGCAACTCGCATCCGCCCGGCTGCAGGGAGGAAGCGGAACTGACGCGAACAGATGCAGAACAATTGCAGAACAGATGTCAAGCGGAAACAAAGCGTTTTAAAAGGGAAAAAGCGTTCGCAGAGAGGACCTATCTCCGGATATTAAGGATGTCTACAGGATGCCTAGAGGATGCCGCAGAGGATGCCTAGAGGATGCCTAGAGGATGCCTAGACGATGCAAAGGACACCTATACTGCCTATAAAAAAGCGGAGCAACTCGTCTGCATCTCACTTTCAGACCAGCACCCCACTGTGCAGACCTCTGCAGCCTTCATCTGACTCTTCCCTTTCCACAGCATTCCCAGTCAATGTCCACCGTTGATCGTGACAAAGCTCCTTCGGCAGCCACCATCCTTCTGCAACAGTGTGAAACCATCTAGAGGCTCTGTGAATGCTACTATGGGGAAGAAAAGGAGCCACCCAAAAAAAGTCTGGGTCCAAAGATGGTTCGCCAGAGAGCAGAGGGACGGACTCTACAACAAGCTGATGGTGAGACTCAGGAGCGAAGCCACTCGGGCGTTCCACGAACTTCATGAGGATGCCTCCAGCCATGTTTGACAAAGTTGTGGAGTGGCTGAGACCCAGGTTGACCAAGACAAACACCAACTTCCCGCCCAATCTGGAACCTGGGCTCAAGGTGGCCTCACTCTGCACCACCTGGCCTCAGGGACCACATACAGGAGCAATGCAGTACGGCTGGAGGGGTGCCACCCAGCACCATCAGCTTTTGTTGGCAGAGGATGGTGCAGGCCATCATCCAAAGAATACAAGAGGAGAGCTCCTCCAGTGCCCCTCCACTGAAGAAAGGCTGGAAGAAAGTTTGCAGAGCGAGTGGTATCAGAAAGTGGAACTTCCCCAACCGTTGGAGCCATCACGATGGCAAGCACGTGGCCTGCAAAGCGCCAGCCAAGCCCGGCGTCCACTTATCACAACTACAGGGCTTCTTCAGCATCATCCTCTTTGCATTGTCGATGCTGACTCACAAATTCATGTACATCGATGCTTCAGGCAACGGCTCATCTTCAGATACCAGGTATACAACGCCAGTCACCTCAAGGAGGGGCTGGAAAGCAACCTCATGGTGGGCTTCCCAGATCCAGACCCCGTGCCCAACAACATGCAAGCTGTGCCCTACTTCATCGTGGGGGATGAAGCCTTCTCCCTCACAACCTACCTCATGAAGCCCTACACCTACAATACCCTCACCCCGTGAAAGGGAGGATCTTCAACTACAGGCTGTTCAGGCAAGACGGGTGGTGGAGAACGCCTTTGGCCTCCTGGCCAAGCAGGTTCCAGGTACTTCTCACCAAACTCGCAGCATCGCCCAGAGACCTTGAGGAGGATCATGGAAGTTTGCTGCATCCTGCACAATCTCATGCGCACCCGACTACCCCAGTCTGGCAGAACAGGCTTGTGACCGTCAAACAAGGCAATGAGACATGGAGCCTGGGGAATGGAGGCAAGGGCAAGACCTGATTACTCGAGTGTGCAAGGCCCCACAACAGGCCTCATGTGAGGCGAAGAAGCCAGCGCAACCTCCTGAAGACACTGGTGCAACTCCCCACTGTGAGCAGTGGAGTGGCAAGGACAGGATAGTATGCTTAATGGATGCTTCCTTCAACCTGTCTCATCACACGGATGAGATTGGCCATGTTATGTTTGGTTGGCCTACAGATGGACACGGCGTTTAATAAAGAGTTGTGTTTATTGTTGACATTGTGGGATAATTATTACATTATTATTGATAGAAGGGCATAGGTGTGGTACCTGGGATGGGTGACCATACAGTCTCACTATGCTCGGCTGGAGTTACCTATCCACAGCTATTACCCATCCCAAAGGTATCCCTGCTCCTTCCTCAGGCTATCCCTGCCCACCCCACTGCTATCTTAACCCATCCCACAAGCATGCAAAGGCTTAAACCATTTCTGAAATTTTTCCACCAAGACTTTATTAAAAAAAGAAGATGAAGCAAGTGTGTGAATCAAAGATAAACTTTTATTAACAAACAGCTATAAGACAAAAAATGAGTCTCTGGCACTCCCTCTTGGTCGCTCAGTCTCAGGAGTGAAGGGTTGCAGGTGCTGTGGAGGTGGCTGGTGCTGGAGTGCTGTATCAGCTCCTCCAGAAGCAGCAGAAGCCCAGCCCCAGAAGAGCGAGCCGTGCTGCAGAAGCCCCCAGCAGAACCAGAGTGAGGGCCAGGGGGCGGGGATGGTAGCCCTGTCCCTCTTGCCAGGGCTGGCAGCAGATGGCCAAGGCTTGCTGTGCTTCGCATGGTTGTGGGGTTGCTGGCTGGCAGGGCGGATGGCAGGAACCCAAGGCTGGCAGAAAGGCTGGCAGGGAGCAGGCAGGCAAGGCTGAGGCAGGACATGAACCAAGGCTGGCAAGGAAGGCAGGCAGCAAGGCTGGCAGGCAGACTGGCTGGCAGCAAGGCTTGCAGGCAGGCTGGCAGCAAGGCTGGCCAGGGATGCTGGCAGCAATGCTGGCAGCGGCTGCAGCAAGGGCTGGCAGGCAGACTGCAGGCAGGGCAGGCAAGGCAGCCAATTCCGTCCAGCAGCAGGTCTTTCCTCTGAATGGCAACCTGCTTCCGAGCTGCTTCCGTTATATCCGGGGGGCTTGTGCAATCGCATCCCTCTCGCCATGCGCAATTAACGCCAGGCATCCATTAGTGCTTCTGCTGTGCATCCGCTAGGCTTCCGCTCTGCATCCGCTCTCCGTTATGCATCCGCTGTATCCGTTCCGCGTCTGCTTCGCTGAGGCCCCCCGGAAGCCCTGCGGTTGCAACATCTTGCTCCCATCCGCTTCCATCCGCTGGCTTCCATTCCGCATCCGCTTTCTCCGCCCCTGCATCCCTCCCCCCCATCCGTGTTATTCCCGCTTCCGGTATTAGTGCAAATTTTTGCCCCTTTTGAGAGCGGATAACAACGGACGGAACATTTTGCTCGTCCACTGTGTCCTTTTTGTATCCGTTGGCCAGTGTGACATGGGCTTAAAGGAGTATCTTGCTGAAAAATACAACCTGCTGATGAATATTTTAAAAACCCTAAGATATGTTATTGGGCAATGCCAACCCAGTGCAACTAGTTTAATGAATCTTTTGGGCTCAGCATGTCAAAAATTCAGGAAATATCTCTCTCTCTCTCTCTCTCTCTCTCTCTCTCTCNAAAAATTCAGGAAATATCTCTCTCTCTCTCTCTCTCTCTCTCTCTCTCTCTCTCTCTCTCTCTCTCCCTCTCCCTCTCCCTCTCCCTCTTTCTCTCTCCCTCTCTCTCTCCTCCCTCCCTCCCTTCCCCTTCCCTCCTTCTCTCCTCACCCCCTTTCTCACACACACAAGAGAAACAGTATTTTTTTCTCATCTCCCATTTAGGACCAGCATAGCATGTATGGATGGATGCATAGCACCAATGCATAGCAGATATGCATTGGCATATCACACAAAATGTTGTGGGGGGTCATCTTTGATCTACGTGTCATAAGTTCACTATCACTGAACTAGATGGAGAAGATGAAGTAGAAACAGATTTTATCTTTCTGAACTCAAATGTTCAAATGACTGTATCCATGAAATAATGATACATCTGCTACTTGAGGAAAAGGCTGTGACAAATCTAGACAAAATATTGAACTGCAGAGACACCACACTGACAATAGATTTATATTTCTCAACGCTATGGTTTTTCCCAGTTGTAACATATAACTATGGAAGCTGGACCATCAGAAAGGCTGAACAAAGAAAAATGGATGACTTTGAGTTGTGATGCTGAAGAAGATTGTTGAGAATAGTGTGGAACACAAGAAAAACAAATCATTCACTATTACTGAAATAAAACCAAACTCGTCACTGCATATGCCAATAACAAAGCTAAAGCCAAGACATTTGGGACATATAATAAAAGATAAGAACCATTGGGGGAGACTTGGATGCTTACAAAGACAATCAAATGCAAGATGGTTAGACATTTTCACTGAAGAATGAGCTTGCAACATCTCAAAAAAGCAGTTACTGGCAGACAACTGGGTGATATTATGTCCATTAGATTGCAAGCAGTTGAAAGTGATGGAATGACTAAACAACAATCTGCAATTAGTTGCAGTAGCAGCACTTTAAACAAAAAAGTATTACTAAGATATTTGCTATCTCCCTCACCTTCCATTCATACACAGCATCAGCCAAAGGCATCCTATAGCTCTGAAATACAGAGACAGCACAGGAACAAAGTTTCACACCTTTTGAAGGGAAATTGCAGAAAAGTGTCTGGAAAAACAGACAGTATAAATATTTGCAGTAAACATGAATGGGTATGGAAGATAGCAAGACTTACTGTGGCTATGGTGTTTTATATATTATAAGCTCTGTTGGAGTTATTTCCTCTGCTATTGGAGAAGATGTCAATCTAGATTGTTTAGTGATGTTCTCAATTCACTGATCCTGGATTAAGATATATCAAAATAAGCTATTGAGTTTTTAGAACACATGGGAAATCTGATAGTGTTTATGGGTGCAGGTTACAAAGTTGCCATGGAAAGTTAAAAGTGGCTTACATATACAAGATTGAAAAAGAGACCAGATCACAACCTTGTGAAGATGTGAAATACTTTGATAAAATATTTTGTTTCCTCTTTGTGCAGGAATTGCTTGAAGAAAATACATACTACATAGGGCTGTTGATACATTTCCAGTCAGCTGGGTTGCAAATTCACCAACATTTGAGCATCAAAAAAGAACAAATCAGAATAATCCCAGATCCAAAATAGAATTTTCACACACAGATAATTCATTCAGAGTCAGTTCTCCCTCCCTCCCTCCTTCTTTCTTTATTTCTCTCTCTGTCTCTCTCTCTGTCTCTCTCTCTCTCTCTCACACACACACACACACACACATACACAGAGAGAGAGAAAGAGAAGAGAGAGAACTCATTTTATTTCTCTAGCCCATGTCAATCCAGTTTTCCTTATAGAAACAGTGTGATAAAATATTCACTGCAGGATGTGTCAAGGCAGGTAAAAGATAAATTACAATTAGCCATTGCTTACCAGAAATTTGCAAGATTCCCCAAAAGGAAACAAAGGAATCACACTGTGTGGATTCATCATTTTAATAAGAGTTAATCCCCTTACACAGATAGATTTAACTCTAAACATCTTAAATATCACCCTTGCCATCTCTACTATGGTACAAAAATATAGGAACTGAGAAGTGGTGAGATTCAACTATTTTTACTACTGGTTCTGTGGGCATGGCTTGGTGGGTGTGGCATGGCTTGGTGGATATGGCTTAGTGGGCATGGCAGTGGAAGGATACTGTAAAATCTCCATTCCCTCCCCACTCCTGGGGGAAGGTTATTGCAAAATCCCATTCCCTCCCCACCCCACTAACCTGCTTTCCAGTTCTGTTCTCCTGTACAGGGCAACAAAAGAAGACCCAGCCAATCAGCTGGGACTCGGGAGGCAGAAAATAGATGGAGGAGGGGCCAGTCAGAGGTGGTATCTGCCGGTTCTCTGAACAACTCAAAATTTCCACTACTGGTTCTCCAGAACTGGTCAGAACCTGCTGAATACCACCTCTGGAACTGAGGCAAAGATCTTAAGGCATTTTTTGTATCTGCCATATGAAATAATAGATCATTTCAGGAGGAGCTGGGCATGCCTGGTAAGTGCCCGGACAGGAGAAGCCAAGTAGATTTTCACAAAATAGAGCTTGAATGGTATTAGCAATGATTGTGATGGTTTTTATATAAAACCATTGCATTTAATGTACTGCAAATATTTTTTGCATTGGCATATTGCATACCTTCGCTTAGCTATCATATAAACCACTTAGAAATATTCTGGCCAAGTCAATATGTTAATTGTTAAATAATTGTTAAATAATCTACCATACATAACCATTCATTCAATAGCCATTTGGAATTATGACAGTGCTGAACAAAGGGATTTATGACCTATACCCAAAATTGCAGAGCCCTAGTGGTCACAAGTTGAAGATTTCAGGTGCTTTGCAATCCACCTGCACTTGTGACCATAGGGACGTTGCAACTCTCCTCATTCACTTATCTCTCTTTTCATATCAGCCACACACTCAGCACATGCCAAGTTGCGTCGCTTAGGAAGCCTCAGCAGGCTTCCCCAGTCTTCCAAATTGCACAGGAGGGTTCCAAAAACTTGGAGAAAGGCATAAGTTATAAAGTCTTAGTTATAAGGCTACAGCCTGCATCGGCTAGGTGTATCTGTCAATACCTGGAGAAAAACAGAAAAGGTAAGTAGAGTGCTTTGCATGCATTGGTGGACCAGGGAGCAGGACCAAGGTCTCCCAGGCCTCAG
The DNA here is from genome assembly GCA_004320025.1 of Laticauda laticaudata. NCBI lineage: Eukaryota > Metazoa > Chordata > Lepidosauria > Squamata > Elapidae > Laticauda > Laticauda laticaudata. Next base: position 18,636 of record BHFT01002962.1, read on the forward strand.
CAGTTTTGAACTGCAGCGATTCCTCATCTCATGCATAGCCTATGCCAAGCCTCATCCCCTTGAGGCACCTTATGCTCCTTATTTGGGACTCTGCTTAAGAATTTGTAAGACAGTTTAACACTCTCCAAATCCTCTTCTAATAATGGTGTTCTTCTTCTTGTGCTATTGACTGCCATTCATTGTTGACATATTTCGTGGCTTTCCCTTAAGCATTAGAGAAAGATCTCTTTTAGAAGAAGCCATAGGCTCTTCAAATGGAGCCTTTTGCCAATCAGATACAATTGATAAGCCTCGACAATGTATTAGAGCAGTGTTTCCCAGCCTTGGCAACTTTAACATAAATGGACTTTATATCCCAGAATTCCTTAGTCATCATGGCGGTTGCTAAGAATTCCATGCTTCTCAAAGTTGCCAAGGTTGGGCAATACTGAATTAGAATACTCTTTTTCACTGTCAGACTCAAGCTACTGGCATTCAAGATATGCTACCAAAGACACAGAAGTGGGCATATAGCCATTGGTACTGATACTCCTAAATATACATAAATTAGTTTTTTCCTGCTGGACAAATTGATCAGACCAAAGTTACCACATGTAATTTCAGTGAATGCCTTCTTGGCAGTTAAGACTCAGAGTTAAGTAAATTTATCTTCGGGGAGAGGTATTCAATATTCCTGACATTCTTGGGTTCTGCAGAATACCATCTAACCATGATGTAAGGTATGGGATTGAAATTCAACCCTTCTTGTAACTTTATGGTCAGGAATAAGAGTATGAAGCGAATGGCAAGTAGACTGATTGTATCCCAACAATAAACTGCCCATATGCAAAAATAAATCTGAAATGTAATTTTTTTTCAAATTTTGACCCACTACATTACGTAGCTCCATTATTGATGAATGTTATCAAACTTGGCAAGAAAAGCAGCAATGAAATGTCATTTTTATTTCTGGTGCTATTGAGTAGAGACAGGATTGGGAGACATCCCAGTCCAATTCCCATCATTAAATTTGAGGAACAAAAAACAGAGTGAAATAAGGCACTGTCGATCTCTACTGATTTTGCTGCCAAATTCCAGTAGTGCAGTCTCAGGGCATTGTAGGGCTGCAAATGAAGTTGATTGCCTTCCCCTTCTTCACCAGATTCAGTTGATCCCAGTATATGGAGGGGAAACAATCTATTTATCAGAATGAAATGATAGAGACTCCAGTAAGCACAGGAAATTTTCAAGTGATTCAGCACTTTGGAGTGCTATATAGAAAGGCAAGTAATGTGTCTGCAGAAAATACAGACGTTATTTCAATTTCTTCATAAAATAAAAGGATGGGAAGAGGAGGAAGGAAAGTAGCAGACAAGTGACTCATAGCTCTCCCTGGTTATCCTGGGGAAGAGTTTATTTAACATCTAAATAAAATTAAATAAATAAAACGAACTATTTTATATTCTGCATTTCCTTCAAGATCTTCAAGGTAATATATGGCGCTCCTTCCACTTTTTTTTCTCCACAATAACAGTCCTATGAAGTAAGGTTAAAAGTTAATGATTGGCCCAGTCATCCAATGAGCTTCCATGAGTGAGGATGGACTCCAACTTGGGTATCCATGATTCTAATCCAACACACAACTTCCCTACCCCCAAAAAAATATCCAAATTTCTAAGAAAAGCAGTGATTTTATATTATTTGTATTTCTATTTGTATTATAGGTGGAGAAGGGGCTGGGAAGCAAACCCTACATTTCCCACTATTATACTATACTTCCATATTGGAACTACTGAAGCACTTCTGTGATGAAAGAATCAGTTGGTGACACTACTGTTGTTTGGAAGACATCCAATTCAGGGCTCCTTTTCTGTCCCCATTAAGTTGCCCACCAAAGTGGTACCCATTTATCTACTTGCAGTCACCCACTTTCGAACTACTGGATCAACAGGAGCTGGAGTGGGCAATGAGAGCTCATCCATGGTGGTGCAGTGGTTGGAATGCAGTACTGCAAGCTATTTCTGCTGACTGCTGGCTACCCAAAGTTTGGCAGTTTGAATCTCACTTACTCAAGGTTGACTCAGTCTTCCATTCTTCCAAGGTGAGTAAAATGAGGACCCAAATTGTTGGGGGCAATATGCTGACTCTGTAAACTGCTTAGAGAGGGCAGCAAAGCACTGTAAAGTAGTATATAAGTCTAAGTACTATTGCAATTGTGTCCCATGGCAACAACTGGGTTTTGAAAATGAGCCAGCTGATCATCAGCCCAGCATCTAAACCTTGTGAGCTACTGCGCTCCTTCATTTCCCACCATTAATTTTGAAGTACAAAAAAGAAAGACCAAAACATTGTACTGCCCAGAGAGTACATTGGCATTTCAAATATTTTAAGTTAAAAAGGACCCCAGACAATTTATTTTGATTGGGAGTTGAACTCTAGAAATCTCCTGGTTACTTCCTTTGCCATTTGAAATGAATAATAGTAATCTAGTATCTTTCTACTTGTTTGTTTATATTTATTAAATTTATATGCCACTCATCTCACCATCGTTTAACTCTGAGCTGCTTAGAACATAAAGAAACATCAGATCAAGTTTACATTCAGGCTTTTTACAACTGAACTAGAGACAAATGACAACAAAACTGTTATGTATTTAGTAACTTTCCTATTTGTAATAGGCAAAAGGCTCCTCCAAAAATACTGTGGTTATAGTCCCCACATTTGGTCATTCCAATAAGGCAGGCACAGAACAACTAATCTGAGCACTGCAGAAATTACCTATACTAACATACATTAATAAAATAGTTGGAAGATGAAATATAATGAAACTCTGATTTTCAAATATAAAAGCTATAATGCTGGCACATAAATAAGAAGAACATGAATACAATGTGCTGTGTATGCATTATGGATCCTACCAGATGTATAAGCAGATATAATGAATACCTGTTATACTGCGATATAGATTTTTTTCCCACAGAAAACATTATAAATAAACTCAATATATAACTTTCAGTCTCCCAGGTACCTAACCATCTTCTAAGATTATATATGACTGATCCCATATTCTCCTGAATAATGCTAGATTAAAGAAGCAGTGATAAAGATTGATAATTCATCTTGCACCATCATTTTAATAAAAGAGGCAGAGGGGAAAAATCTGAAATGGATTATTAAATATATTGCTGTCCAGAAAGAGAATAAATTTGTATTTTCATTACAATAATTACCATTCTGTCTGTTCATCTGCCTGAAAAACTGGGTGGGAATAGCCAAATACAAGAACCTGATCATTTCCCATGTCATTTCTGGATTGCATATTATGTTTAATACTAAATACTTTATCAGTTACAAATGCAGCTGTACAAAATTTCAATGCTATTCTTTTCCTTAAACTGGGATGTGAATATATGTGTTTTTAATAGTAATTTTTATTAAAGGCTACAATTACAGTATTGAAAATTAAAACAAACCAAGAAAAGAAAAATATAGCTGCAGAATAGTAAAAAGAAAGAAAACCTTGAATAAATAAACAAACGTAATATTCCTTCTTTTTACTTTTCACAATGTTGATCTTTAATGCCTTCAAGTAATGTCATAGAACTTGACTTCTTTTCACTTTCCTTTGTACATTCTCATGAGATTCTTCAAATCTGTAACAAGCCTCTTTTATCAATCCAACAAAGGAAATTGTCCAGGTCACTGTCTTGGTTTGCTACCCCTATATCTCTTTTAATTATAAAGGTATCAATTGGTTTCTTTGTATGTCTTTTTCCACTAAATTCTCCCAGGGTTAGGTGATTCTCTCAAAGAGAGAAAAGGGAAGTGAACACTTAACAGACATGCAGGAAGTAACAGTGGACTTTGGGGAAGGTTAATTGCACCAAGCTTGATTGCAGGAAATATGACTTCAGCAACAGAGTGGTCAGTGTCTGGAATACTCTACCTGACTCTGTGGTTTCTTCCCCAAGCCCCCAAAACTTTAAGCTTCGACTGTCTACTATTGACCTCACCCCTTTCCTAAGAGGTCTGTAGGGGGCGTGCATAAGCGCACCAATGTGCCTACCGCCCCTGTCCTATTGTTTCTTTAATTTTTTATTTTTCTTATATGTATCCATGTATTCATAACTATGTTTTTACTTGTACCTATTATCTTGTAAGCAATTGACAAACCAAATAAATAGATAGATGATAGATAGATAGATAGATAGATAGATAGATAGATAGATAGATAGATAGACAGATAGACAGATAGATAGATAAATATGGCAAATTGATGATGGCTCCACTAAAAGCAGAGCCAATGACTATAGCAGAATGGAGAGCTGATGAATGAACTAGCTCTTTGTAATAATTCTCTGGATAAGAAGACTTGAGATGGCCCATAGGTGGTCCAGATAAATGCATCTCATGAGGAGTTCATGAGAGAGCAGTCTCTGAAGATTTAGAGCAGGGGTGTCAAACTCACATTGTCATGGTGGCATCCTGTGATGTACTGGAACTTTTCCCCTCTTCACTAAACAAGATGTGGGCATGGCCAGGTCATGACGCATCCAACCCACAGGCTGAGAGTTTGATAGTCCTGATTTAGAGGATTTTAAAAAGAGGAGACAGCCATCATGCTTTTTATGGCAAATATACTCTGTCTGTGTATACACAAATGTGCACACTATATGCAACACCAGGAAGAGACAAAATATATTAATTGCCTTTTTGAATTTAAAAAAAAAATTGGAGAAATGGAAGGACCTTGGATTACAGATAGACTTGGATTTGCAACAGTACAGAGGATAGCTTAAGTGAATTTTCTGAAGGGAATTATTTTGTTGCCATCCTCTACTTTGATCAACATAAATGTAGGCTTTTCATCTGAATAACACCAGTTGTACAACTTCAGTCAAATGTATTATAAAAATACAAAGATATACAGTCCAAAACCCCCAGATTATTTCAGGTGCAGACTGTATGACAATGAATTATTTGTATCAAGCATGTGAATTAAACTTAGAAAATTAAATGACTTTTATATGTCAGATTTGACATGGAGGACATACACTAAGACATAAAATTAATGTACACAAAATATTTCTTTTATTCATTCATTTAAAACATATAGCTGTCCATCTTATATTGAATTCTGAGCAGCTCTCAACTTTTCAAATTTTCATTTATGAATATCCAATGTCCATGAATATTAATGCCCACTAAGCAACTTGAAGAGCTATGAAAATAGGTAAGATATATTGTGAACACCAAGCAGAAAGAAATGTATATTCCTGAAATTTCCAACAAGTGGTTTTCTGAACAAGCTATCATGGTAGCCAAAAGAAAGTTGAAAATTAAATTCTTAGGTTTCAAAAAAGGAAATACAGTGACAGAATGCAGACTTCCAGCCCCTAACAGGAAAGGATGAGAAAAAAATATCTCAAGTCAAGAAAATCAACATATAAAGGAAAATAACACGAAAGAAAGATTAAGAAGAACAAAAAAAAAAGCCATTGGGAAATTTACAGCTAAAGTAGGAGTACTCAAGAATAATCATACAAGAGATCTAATAGAGGCAAATGAAAATGGCAAAAAAAAACCTTGCTGAAATCCTGTATAAACAGAATTATAGCATTACAAAAACATTTGCATAGAGTGAATACATTCATGAATCTTTTCCAGCAAAAACTGAGGCACAGCAGGCAATAGACCATCTGACAAATAAGAAGGCACCAGGTGCAGATGAAATGCAGGCTAAATTGTTTGAAGCTGCAGGAGAAGAGGCACTTAAAGTGCTAACATCCTTACTTAACAAATACCAAGACCGTGTGGCTCACAAATTGGGGGGGGGGGAAATAGGTGTACAGTATATGCCTATATCAGAGAAGGAGATGGAAGACAATGTGCAAATTACCAAACTATTGTACTGATGCTTCAGGTAAGCAGAGCTTTATTTAAAATCTTCTTGAGAAGGATAGTCATGGATAGAAAAAGAAATGCAGAAGGAATGGGCAGTTTTCAGAAAAGGTAGAGGAACAGGTGGTGAGATAGTTAATACCTGACTGTTCTTCTGAAGAACCTTACAATGAACAAGAAGTAAATTTGAACCTTTTCCAGCAAAAAATAAGAACCAAGTTTGGAGAATTTGAAAGAATACAAGAAAGAGAAATATGCATTTTGTCACCAGATCACTGCAAATTACATTCTGAATATCATGGCTGCCTGCAGGGAGAAGCAACAGGGGCTGACATAGACAAGTGATGACTTCCTCACACAGATGCCAAAACTTGTCTTCTTACAGCAGGATGCAAACACATAATGACAATATTTGATGACACCATTTTGAATTCATTGAAATTTGCTGCATGCATGATTACCAAATATATTGTAAGAATAGTTGGACTGGAAGGGATGGCAGCTGGAATCAAAATTGGAGCCCAAACAGTGACAATGTGAGATATGCAGACAACAGCATGTTATTGGCTAAAAGTAAAGATGACTTGAATCATTATCAGAATAAACATGGAAAATGACAAATCTAGCATAATGTTAAATATAAAGAAAGCAAAGGGCACTGCCCTTTATGTAGTGAATTTATGATGGAGACAATATATGTTAGGTAGATCAATATCAGGTAGTTTTGTTTGCTTGAAATGAAAATGGTCTGTCTTCTGGAGTAGTAAAGAAGAGGATGAAGGAAATGACAGTTTCATGGTGTTTAAGGATATTCCTAGGACATTATAGGACAATAATAGAAGAACCACTACAGCATCAAATTGATAGCTCCTTGTTAACAAATATTCCCTGGATATGTTCCTGAATCAGTGTAAACAATATTATGATTGGCTAAACATTAAACAACTTCAGATTCATGGACAAGGTTTAACTCAGGGGTGTCAAACTCATGTCATCACAGCAGCATCACATGATGTATCAGGACTTGTTTCCCCATTGCTAAACTGGATGTGGATGTGGCCAGTGCATGATGCATCTGGCCCACAGGCCAGGAGTTTGACAGTCCTGGTTTAACTGGTGAACATACTATATGAACTACGCCACTCACAAGCCCAAGGATTTCCATAACTGTAAAGGGACATTTTCTGGATTTTCTTTCTTCTAGAAGAGAAAACATACAGGATTATGTATAACTTCAGTGCTGAATATAATTTTGGAACCTAGGAAATTAACATTTATTTATGCTAAAATTTTAATCCCATCTGTTCTTGGAGAATGGTGTTGATACAGCAGCTGCAGAACTGATTCCTCTAATGTCCTGCCTGTGGAACTACTCTTTTCAAATTTCAACTTGTTAACTACAAGAATCATTTGGCCATCAGGATACAACAGGAGCCTTTCCACACTTGGTCTCAAAACAACAGTGTTTTCATCTAACATTAGATGTAGGTCAGTCATTTCTAACTCACTTTAGTCAACAGCACTAAATCTTTGGATACAACGGTGGCCTTAAAGGCCTACTTTTAGAGAGAACATGGTCATAAGGTATAAGGTCGAAAGGAGTTGGACCCGTACGAGGTCTAGATGTCCTGGGTCAATTTTCCAGCCAAGATGGCAATTGCTCAGAATGCTGGGTGTTAAAGTCCATAGTATGGAAGACACCGTGTTGGGGGAATACTGCTGTATGTTATTATAAATAAATACCCATAATATATCTCCTCTGAGATATGTTTATTGACAATATTGCTTAGAGCATGGGTGTCAAACTCACAGCCTGCAGGCCAGATGTGGCCCACCTGGTTTAGCAAAGGGGAAAAAAGTCCTGATGTGTCATGTGACACGCGAGTTTGAAGCCTGTTTTGTCTGGAAAAATGCGAGGTAGACCGGGTTCCAACAACAAAGTCTTTATTTCATAGCAGTAGTTGAGAAACG
>BHFT01002963.1:0-13228 GCA_004320025.1 Laticauda laticaudata
TTTTATATTTGAGTAATATATTTTGCTTGGTGATTTCTTGCAAAATCAACGTTTTAAGGAATAATATTTCTACACTTTTGTGAAATGATTAAAAGATTCAATATTTTGCGATATTTGTTAACTAAACTTTTTTTTAACAAAAATGGAATGTATGTATTGTGAGAATGAATCTCTGAATATTGCACATCTTGATATAAAAACAAATATAAAGAAGAGGCACAAGAAAGGGCAGGGCTCTTTTGGCTCCGTTTTTCAGATATGTTGTATGAGTAGATCGTGAGCAGAATTTCCTATGTATGTTAGGAACTTATACAATCTCCTTAGATAAAAAAGCTTTAACGTGAAGGAGACAAGAGAGTTGAGCGGTAATTGAAAGAAGAAGCCATTCTTTAATGTTAAGACAACTTTAGACACGACTAACATAGAAGAGAGAAAGGTGGCAGAAAAGAGGAAAACAGTGGACTAATGAAATTTCACCGACTACATAAAACTATACCGCAATAATTGGGAAAAGCACAAACAAAGGGTGATAATAGATGGAACTACGTCGAAAGCCACACAGCAAAAGGATACTGAGAAGATGCAAGTACATAGAGGTCGGACATTTAATGTTTAAACGAAAGAGGAATAAAAGGATTTGGACGATAGGAGAGCGAAAGCAAGGAGGCAAAGATAGCAAGAAAGCTAATCGACAATCTGGTTTGAAACCTTAAGAATGTTATAGAGGTAAAACAGATTTATTTAGAGATAATGGGTAAAAAATACATTTAAAACAATGAAAATAATAGAGGTTCTGAGCTTAAAAGAAGTATAATTAAGGCAGGTAGGTCATGTAGAGGTCTACTAGTAGTTTGAACAATAAGAGCAGGTAAATAGAATATGTTGGTCAAACAATAGTATCGATTCTATTATAGTCATATAAATGCACTTATCAATCACTGTTTATACAGTAATCTTAAGAAGCGACATGTTCCTTTCCATTTCCTTCTCTTGTACACTATGACTTATTGAGAGAGGGTTATACTTGAACAGTTAGAGCAGGCACATCAATTATCTTGAGAGAAGTTTATATGTGGCACACTTATCTACACCTTACTATTTTCATCACATTTTCTTTTTCCAAATAAGTAGCTAGACTAATCATACACTGAGAGGGGTTAATGTTATAAAAGAAAGAGAGGAGTGCTATTAGAGTAGTATACAGCCATGTTAGGAACGAACTATTGAATATACTTATTTGGAAGGAATGTGTAAAAATGTTTAAAGACTTAAATGAATATCAAGTCTTAACAATATAATTTCAATTGCTATGGATTGTTGTTTAAAATTATATGATATACTTAATATTTCTTTCCCTATTTTAAAATATTGAGTGTATCTCTAGAAATGTACTACCGCAGAATCCAAAATGAAAATTATGTAATTATTTTTAAGTGGGTTAACTAAAGGGAAAGAATAAAAGCGTCATACTCCAATCAAGTGATTACAGAGAATTTTCTGTTCATGAGAAAAGATAATAGACAGCTGGAAAAGGACAGACAAGGATATAATATAATGATTTAAATTGAGATGAAATAAATAAAATAGAATTAAGAGAGTGGAAGAGGGGAGAAGCTATATAGGAAAATGTAAAATGGTAAATAAGAATATGGAATGCTATATAAAAGTAAGGATGAACTTGAATTTTATGTTGTACAAAAGATGAACCCAGGATCGACTAACTTTCCAAAAGATGTTTTATGTTCTTTATGTTTGTTGTTTTGTTTGTATATATTTGGTTTTTTAAAAATTAATAAAATTATTTCAAAAAAAAAAAAAAGATCCACGGGCTGGATCTGGTTTCACGGGGTGCTTAGATCTGGTCTGTGGGGCTTCCCTGGAAACAGCAAAGACTGGCCTGCAGTGCCTCTGCCAGTGAAAATGAGCTCAGGAAGTCCTCATGAGAGATCCCCCTGAGCTCCGTTTTCACTGGCAGAGGGTTTCAGGAAGCCGTCACAGCCAAAAACAGAGCTCAGCCCATTTTTTCTGTGAAAGCACTCGGGCCACCACAAGTGCTCCCAACATAAGTGACTTTGAGCTGGCCACCCCCACCATGGCCATCCCTTACTCCAGCCCCTGAGGTCAAACACAACCCTAATGAAAGCCTCAATGAAATTGAATTTGACACCCCTGGAATAGAACCAAGATGGGACAACCCTTGAGTTTCTTTCCTGACATAAACCATTTTACTAATGGTTATTTTTTTCAAGGCTGTCTTTGTACTGCTCTACAAAATGCACATTGAAATTTGTGTAATTCTGGATTCCTTGTTTATGTCCTGTCAAGAGGAATTTGACAACAGTACTAGGATATCAAATTGCTGTTACATTCACAAACACAAGGAATGGTTTAAAAAAAATTGAAAACCCAGAAAACAATGTTCTTTTATGCCACCTATTCACTTAGCTATCTTAGAGTCATAAAGTGAAGCACTATGATATGCAAAAAGCTTTGCTACACCATTTGTAAACCTTTATTATCCCTTATTATTTCCCAGGTACATTAAATAAATTCCATCTCATAAGATTTAAATCACAATCCACATTAGCTTTTTTGCCCACAGAATCCAACAGAAATTGAGGCTGATCATTTTATAATTAAATACTGGATATCATGATTACTAGTTTGAAGGATACTTTTTGTTTCCTATTAAATATAATTGTTTTCCTCGTTACATATAATTTAGTCTTGCAAATAATGTTAATGTAATTGCCTTTCAAAAGAGATCAAAATTTCACAATAGTTAGGAGCGTTTTCCTTCCACTCAGCATCCCACAAATAGGAATTAGAGAACCCACACAAGAAAGTGCAAGGGACAGTGAAATTGGGGGCTGTTGACAAACTTATGCATTTAAATGCATTTTAATTGTACTGACACTTTCATTTCTTTGTAATTGCTCTTTAATTGCTTAGACTTTCATACATTTTAAAAGCAGTTTCAACTACATAGTGTTCCTGGAGACAATTTCAAGCATTTACTGGAGACGTTTTAAAGAGATCATCTAAAGTACAATTTTCACAGTCTCTATTATACTAAAGAATTTAAAAATTATAGTTGAATAGTTTTTCTCTGTTATGCATAGAAATTATCATAGAAGGTTTTCTCTGTCTCTCTCATTTCAAGCTGCTTGGGTACATGAGAAGGATTTTGAATATACAAAAATATATATGTGTGTGTGTGTGTGTGTGCGCGCTGTTCAGCTTCCTTCGGGTATTATCCCATGTCATTGTAGTGCTTTTAAAGTTGTAGGCAACGTTTCAGCAGAATCTCATCTGCAATCATCAGGCTCTGTATTGAGTTTATATGTGGGTCAGGCTATCACAGTCGTTAGTTTTAAATTTGAGGCAGCCTACTGTTGTCCCAGGATGGTTTTTTCTACATCCTGCTTGGTTGGGAGTCTTGGTCTGCGTTTATTGGTCTTGGAGTTTGTTTGATTGGTGTTTCTGGTTTCTTCTGTATGTTTGTGGCTTTGACTGGCTGGCAACACTGTGTTCCTGTGTTGGAGGCTTTCAGTTGCAGCTTGACTTCGCGTAAAGGACGGCTATTATCTATTAGGAAGCTAGGTTTCATCTGGGTGCCTGGTTGGGGTGTGTTTGAGCTGGAGGTATCAGAGGGAGTCTGGTTTGTGCCCAGGTGTTTGCCTGGCTTGTGGTAGGGAGATCTTTCTATTTGAGAGTACAGGCTTCCAAATGATTGACAGTCTGGTGAATCATCTCTTCTATTCATGCTTTCAGGTCTTTTTTCAATCTCTATGGCTTCTCTGTGATTCTGTGGCTGGGTTTTCTATAGTGGCTAGGGTTTTGGTGCCATTGAAGTTGATGTTATGACCTGTGGCTTTCATGTGTTGGACTAGTGAGGAGGTGTGTTCCAGCTTTTTTACTGCATTTTTGTGTTCATCCAGGCGGGTACTTATTTTTCTATTGGTCTGTCCAATGTATGTGGCCGGGCATGATGCACAGGGAACTTCGTATATGCCTTGGTTTTCCAGGTCAATTTTGTCTTGGGGTTTCTAAGGATGGGCTGCTATTTTTTTGTCTGTTTTGAAGGCAGTCTTGATGTGATGCCTGTGTAGTATCTTACTGATTTTATCTATAATACCTCTTATGTAGGGCAGGACAGCTGTTCCATAGGTCTGTTGATTTCTAGGTCTCTGTTATGTCTTGGTGTGTTTTTGTGGATTAAGCTGGTGATTTTGTTTTTGTGGAAGCTGTTGGCTGTCAATACTTTAGTCAGGGTGCATAGTTCAGTCTTTATATGTGTCTTGTCTGCCAGGTGTTTGGTTCTGGTAATTAGTGTTTTAGCCAGGGAATTTATCTGTGCTGGGTGGTGGTGGGATTGGGCGTTGAGGTAGCGGTTGGTGTGTGTTTTCTTCTGGTATACGGTGTGTCCTAGTGTGCCATCTGTTTTTTTGTAGATTAGTACATCTAGGAATGGTAGTTGTTTGTTTATTTCCGTTTCCATGGTGAACTTGATTTTGGGGTATGTGCTGTTTAGGTGTGTTAGGAAATTGTTTAGGTTTTCTTTTCCATGGGGCCAAATCACAAATGTCTCATCGATGTATCTTAGCCACAGTTTGGGTTTGTGGGTGGCATTAGCCAGGGCTCTGGATTCGAATTCTTCCATGAACAGGTTTGCAATGACGGGTGACAATGGTGATCCCATAGGGGCTCCTTCAATTTGCTTCTATCTATCTATCTATCTATCTATCTATCTATCTATCTATCTATCTATCTATACACACACACACACACACACACACACACACATAAGGGATTTCGTATACTCCTTGGTTTTCTAACTCGATTTTGTCTTTAGGGCAAATTCTAATGGCTAGCATCAAATTTTTAAAAACTTACAGTAGTAATGACTCTAATTAAAACTCATGTATAAATCTCATGTGATGAAAGAGAGAATTTTAATCTTCTATCTATCTTGCAAGTCATTACATGTATTATAAGTCATTCTGGGAGGTTATAGGTGGTTTCTAAAATTTATATTTATATTTATTTTATGTATAAATATATAAGATTTATACATAAATCTTTTGTATAAATACATAAGTATAAATACATAAGTATTAAAAACAATACCCAAAGATTTAGGAATTTTTTTTGGGGGGGGATACACAAGTTTGAGAAAATGGCAGCTTTTAATAATCACTTGTTTTTGTTTTCATGGAAAATAAAATACCTGGCTTTCAAGAGGATTCAACAAACAAGAATGCTGAATATATTTATTTCATTTATGTCATTCAAAAACTCCTTTGAATCAGAGGGTTCCTTGGCAACAATAATTGTTTGGCATTATCTTCTTTTATTTATTTTAAATCTGCCAGGTTAGTCCACAGGGTGGTGTGTTTGATGATATGTTATCCAGGTTGGGTAGGAAGAATTAATTAACCATGTTGGAAAGGCAGCTGTATCCAGTGTGCTACACATATAGGAATCCATGGAAAATCTTCCAACTTAAGCTTCCTGTGTGAGTGAGCATACTGCATGTTAAAAATATTCATCAAATTATATTTAAAATGTGTGATTTGATTAAAAATAAATGAATCTGTTTTAAAACCTACATTTAAATGCAAAACCCATGGTTTTTTAAAAAAATACATCACTAATTATTGCATATATAAGAAAAAAATAGTCAGAGAACAAAGTACAAATATTAGATTTATTTAAGTCTAGTTCAAATATAGCTTTATATTCTAAATAGCCAACATTTTGCTGGATTGCTCAAAATCAAATAGAAAAAAAACCCGAAATTCATAACGTACAAGAAACTGGTATGATGTGTTCAGGACCTTGATAGTTTTGTGTTTAAATGTCTGGATTTGAATTTGGGAGTTTGTTCTACTTGCCACATATTTTCTGACAATTAACCATGTTGATTAATTTTTATTTTTTATTTTTAATTGCTATAAAATTAAAATTAAATTAAAAATAAAATTAAAATTGCCATATTTTGCATGGGAGATGGAGACAACGTGATCTCCTCTGTATTAGAAATTGTTGTAAAAATAGATGAAAATTTATTTTGGTTGGAGATATATACACATTTATGAAAATGTTTATCTTATATATTTATACATAAAATAAATATAAATATAAAATTTATAGAAAAATTATAAAAACAAAAGATCAAGCAATACAATCACAAAAGATTTCATTGTCATTTTTTTCCATCAAGATCCCCTGTCCAGGATACTTTGATCATTGCAGTTCCCACCAAAATTATGATTTGCCTGTAGTTAACAAGAGTACCTAAGAGACAAGAAATAGAGTCCTTCACTCCCTGAATACTTTGTAGAAAAGCTGGATGTGTGTATTCTTCTAATTTAAAGTAAAAGATCAAAATTCAAGATATACCACTTTTACAGTTTTAATAAAGAAGATCATAAAAATGAAGTAACAGAAACATTATCACAGGTGACTAACTCTTGCAAATCAATGTTTAAGTTAATACTGTAATCATGACAGTGGTGGGCTGCAGAAGAAGTAACTTATGCAAACAACTCACACTTCTCTTTTGTAAACAGGAGACCCAAGCAATAATTTCAATAAATCCTTTTCAAGTGCAGACCCTGATTTACTGGCGTGTAAGTAGAATGGATCTTTTTTGCCTTTAAAATTTATTTATGCCTCTTTGTATCTTTCACCTCTGCCTAATCAGAAATTTTACTGTGCTGACAGATATAACTCCTCAAATAGCATGTGGATGGTTAGCGTGGATTTTTATTAAAGTTAAATATAGTTTATCTGCAATTGTGCATTGAATAATCTCCCTTTTTATCACATTTTACATTATAATTTGGCAGAAAACTTTGGGGCGCTTCAGAGTCCTATAGCAATTCAGATGTGAAAGCTGTCCTTAAAGTTTGGAATTGCAGATTCTGCTATTATATGAACCTGGTAAATGGTATGCAAACCCAATTGTTCTGTATAGAATGGTATACTCCAAACTATGCAATCTGATTGGCTAAAAGACTAAGCATTGGATTGGTTTAGGAAACCAATCCAAAGAGCCGCTGAAAGGGGCAAAGTCAAATAGCTGCCATTGCCTACAAGCCGACAGGCAAGCCTATTATAAAAAGGCTGCCGCGGCTTCATCCAGACCGTTCCGTTTACTGTTGCCTTACTTCAGTAAAGACTATTTGTTTGTTTGGAAAACCCACGTCTATCTTCGTGTTTTTCTGGAATGGAACACTGGCGACGGAAGGTGGGATCATCCTAACGTGAGACTGAGCACGCGGCAGAACAATTCCAGACTAAAGTAATGGCTGGGAATAACGTCGCCGCCCACACCCTTCAATCCCAATGAAGAGGATTGGGGAGGTCATTACGTATAGACCGTTTTCCTTTGATGTTCTTTAGAGAGCAATGAATGGTAAGAAATCTCAGACCAGCGGAAGAGGCGCTGGTATTTCCTAACACCTTGTGGACAAACCGTATTTAAAATGCCAAAAGAATTGGCGAAGCCCAGAGACCGTGAAAACCAAATGGACCTGGTCTGAACTTCACCGAATGGTTAAAGGCCCACTATGCACTGGTAGTGTTCAAAATCTCATCAAAATGGCATGAATTCTACACAGGGATCAGAAGGAAGGTGAAACCATCCCGCTGACTTCATGGCAGCTCTCGACAACTGGGGGAGCTTGCCGGTTTCCTGAGCTTGGATGAAAGCCATGCGAGGATGCGAGATTGTCCTTGGTCTGAGAGGACTCCTAACTTACAAAATAAACTACTAATATAAACCCAATTTATCACAGTGGCTGAAAAAAGCGATCGCAGAAGCCACACAGACAGAAGCCGCGGAAAAAGTCAGCGGCCACTATGAAGCAAAATGAACTCAAATAATGATGCGATGACCCTATCCAAAGGAAAAGAAGCAAGCGCCCCACCACAAATCATCACGAAAGAATTTGACAGTCCATCAGAAACGAGAAGGATGAGGACGATAGGTTCATCGCCTGTACGCCAACAAAAAAAGGCATGAAAAAAAGAAAATTTGTGGAATGCGCTGGCTGCGGGGAAACCACCCCTCTCTCGAGCTGCATTGCAGATTCCTTGATGCCATCGTTGCCGAGCTTGCAAGAAGAGGGGACACATCAAAAAAGTCTGCAGGAATCGAAAAAATAACAGCCCAAGCAGACGCAGTAACTCCCCACAACCAGCCGAAGCAAAGCAAAACTGAAAAGAAATGGGAGTGCAACAAATGAACCGCAACTGGAGAAAAGAAACCCATCAAACCGTCACTATTGGAAGCGCCCAGACGGAAAGTGGGAAGAAAGAAGGTCAAAATTGTTGTAAAAATTGAAGGAAAGCCCCTGCGAGATGGAAGTGGGTCGACTCAGGATCCTTCCTCGTCAGTGGATGTCTTGCGAAACACAATCAGATGGCTGGTTCCAACATTCCAAATTAAAAGAACTCCTAGGAAACAAAAATTACTTAAAAGAACTAACCATAGGAAAGTGGATCCCTTGTGGTAGGTCTAGGACATTTTCCGAGTCACATACAAGCAGCACGCTGAAGTCCTGCTCTAAACAATTAGTTGACGGGACCAACCCCCAGCCTCCTGGTCATCGAATGGTTCGCACCATTGGGCATCAGAATGACCGGGGTGAGCGAGTAGCCGCAACCGGAACTGGGAAGAGAGCCTGCATTACAAGAGTTCCAGGAAGTTCTTCGACGGGCACCTTTAGGCGGGTTACCAGGGGACCCCATTCCCTTTAGTTTTAGACCCTCAGGTAGCACCTAGAAAGATTAAAAGGCCAGATGAGTCCCTTTGCTTTAAAGGCCAAATAGATTGAACAGTTAAATAAATTAATTGAGCCCAAGGGGGTCAAAGAACCAGATTTGACCATACTAGATTGGGAGACACCAAGTAACACCTTGTGTAACCTGATGTGTCGGTACGTATCTGCGGAGACTACAAGGCTACCCTTAACCATGCGTGCAGCAAAGCGGCATACCCTGTGCCAATTGTTGCAACATTTACTGCATTCGCTAGGTGGTGAGGTAAAATTTTTTGCCAAGCTTGATTTAGCCCAGGCATTATCAACCAGCTTCCAGTAGACCCAATAACATCTGAGGCACAGACAATATTAACTCACAGGGAGGCGGCATTCATAATGTAACAGACTTCAATTTGGAATGAGCGCTTGCCCCAGGCGTTTTCCAAAGCCTTATGGAACGGCCTATTTAAATGGAATTAAAGGGGTCATTCCATATTGGATGACGTCCTAATTTCGGCTTAAAAACACGAACCCAATTATAGACAAGACTGAAAGAAGTGCAAACAAAATTTAGAGAATCCGGCCTGAAAGTCAAAAAAGAAAAATTGCTGGCTTAATGACTCTGATCGTGTCTAATTTTGGTTATTTAATTGATGGAGAGGGTATACACCCTACAGAAAAAAAGTCAAGGCTATTAGAGATGCACCACAGCCAAAAAACAAAACGGAGTTTACAAGCATTTTTGCGTTCTAAAAACCTTTCTTATAACGTATTCTCCCTCAGCAAAGCAACGATAGCAGAAAACTGTTACATCGTTTGAGTGGATAAGAAAACTGGTTGGACTTTGGGGGCCATAGAGAACAAAACATTCCAAGAGACATAAAAAATATCTGATTAACCTTCAGAACACCGTTCTTATTAGTTTAGTTACACACTGTCCATTGAACGGCCACCTGTGACGGCCCTCGCCCATTTGGAGTCGGGTGCCATCCTGAGCCACCAACTGGCCTGAAGGAGAGGAGGGCACCCATCACCTTTTACTCGAAAACACTTTTCTAAAGCAGAACGCAACTATAGTCAACTAGACAGGAGACAGCCCCTGGGCAATTGTCGCCGGAGGTTAAACGTTTTCACGAGTACCTCTATGGAGAACATTTTCCATTGTGACTGACCATAAACCACTACTAGGAATTTTGGTTGGAAAAAACAAACCCACACCGAACATTTTATTCTCTCGAATGACTAGATGGTCAGAATTCCTAGCGCAGCCAACCTCCTACCACTTTGATACATCGACCCAGGAAAAATCTCCATGTTAGACGTATTAAGTCGAACCACCCTGCAATGACGGAGGGAAGACCCAGCACCAAACAAATTACACCGCCCTGCAAATAGAAACCCTGCCCCGAGCTAACAATATCTGTAACATGATGTCGCCAGAGCAACTGCTAAAGACCACAGTGACTGCCCGCATTTTAATTGGGTAGGTAAAAGGGTTTGGCCGGAAAAACCAAAAAACTTGCAAAACTTTAAACCTTTTCCGACCAGACAGACTGAACTGTTCAAACAGAAAGGTGTTTATTGTGGGGTGATCGGTGGTAATTCCTTCCAAATTTAAAAACTAGAGTGTGGGTATGCTTCATGAAGGTCACCCAGGCCATCGTTTGAAAATGAAAAGCCTGTGCTAGGAGGCTATGGTAATTGGTGGGCTGGTTTAGACAGAGATATTGAGTACTGGGTTTGCCACATGCAATAAATGGCCAGGAAAACCAGGCCATCACCACCACAAGCTCTTATAAGGACTGGGAGACCCCACGAGGCCCCTGGTCTCGGATTCCTATTGACTTTGCAGGTTCCGAACCAGGGGGCATTACATTTCTTGATTGTTGTAGATACATTACTCAAATTTGTTAGAAGTCGCAGGCAATGTCATCGATATAACAACCATTGCCGTTATCAAAAAAAGCTCAAACAAGCTATTTCGCAACCCATGGGGTTTGCCGGACGTCTTAGTGTCGACAATGGGCCACAAAACTGACTGCTATAAACAATGAACAGTACCTGCCTTTTTTAGGCATGACGCCATGCCACTAATCCGCGCCAGCCCACCTGGCAGCAAATGGTAGGGCTGAGGAATGTCAGATTTAACCAAGGAGGGTTGGAAAAAATTGGACCCAGGGATGGTCCAGGGTAAATTGGACCATTTTACTCACCCTCCAACAATATCACCCCCAGCACTGTAAACTAAACAAAAAGCCTGCAGAATTGTTAATGCGGGACAAACTTTAAGATCACATTTGGATAGAGTTTACATCCAAATTACACCTTTGAGAACCCCCCCGACTCCTCCAGCCATGTTCCGCATTTTGAAATCGGCCGACCTAGTCTACACAAAGAATTTTACGGGGACCCTCTATGCTTCCAGCCACAATCACACAAATAACAGGTGCCCCTGGTACCTACCTCTGACCAATAGACGATGGCAGAAAATGGAAGCGCACATAGACCAGCTTTGTTCCCCAAAATGTTGAGCGAATAACGACCGTGCCAACCTTCCAACAATAAAAATCGGAGAAAACAAAACCAAAAGGGGGGGGGAATACAAGCAAAAGAACACTGGAAGAAAAAAACCGAACTGTTAAAAATAAACCCAGGAACATCTAACCAATCAAAAAGAGCAAAAGAACACTTACGGTTAGATGAAACTGGCCAGAAAATAATCCCAAAAAGGAAGGAGGAACCTTGTCCTGGAAGGGGCCAGCAAAATCCAGCTCAACTGCCTGGGAAAAACCAGGAGGGAGCCCCACAAAACCCACCGGCCTGAGCAAACTCAAGCCTGGTTAGCAACCTTGCTGACTCACCCTTTCCAGGCAGTACTCACCCTTCCAGGTCGTTCCATGAGAAAGCCAGAGAGACGTGATCCCATCTGAACCGCTCGAAGTCTCCAGCAGAGATGAACTGCGCAAGTCAAGTAGGAGTCCAGGAAGGAAACCCCACCTACCTGGTGCGGACTATGTCAACCCAATGTAGAAACTAAACTAAGGGGGAGGGCGTGTTCTGTATAGAATGGTATACTCCAAACTATTGCAATCTGGATTGCGCTAAAAGACTAAAAGGCATTGGATTGGTTCATTAGGAACCAATCCAAAAGAGCCGCTGAAAGGTGGCAAAGTCAAATAGCTGCCATGGGCTACAAGCTGGCAGGCAAGCCTGTATAAAAAGGCTGCCGCGTCTTCAGCCAGACCGTTCCATTACTGTTGCTTACTTCAATAAAGACTTTGTTTGTTGGAACCCGGTCTACCTCCCATTTTTCAGGACGGAACACCAATCATGGGAATCATTTTGAAAATTGCCATTTCCCATATAATTGGATCAGATTCCCCTCTTCTTGTCTATTAAAAGGAAACTCTATTAAGATGTTGCCTTCATGTCATTTCTAGCCCATGACTGAAGTGGACTTAAATCATATTTAGCAATACTATTATAACAATGGTATGTGTAGTTCTCAACTTATCATAGTTCATTTAACGATCATTTAAAGTTACAATGGCACTGAAAAAAATGATTTATGACCATTTTTCACACTCACAACCATGGCAGCATCCTCATACAATCAAAATTTAGACGCTTGGGAACTGCTTCATATTTATGACAATTGAGGTATCTTGTGGTCATAATATCCCCTTTTTCCACCTTCTAACAAGCAAAGTCAATGGGGGAAGACTGATTCAATTAACAACCATGTTGCTAATTTAACAGCTGCAGTGATTCACTCAATAACTGTGGCAAGAAAGGTCATAAAATGGGGCAAAACTCATTTAGCAACAGAAATATTGGACTCAATTGTGATCATGAATTGTGATCATAAGCCTCTTTTATTCAAAACAAAATTCAGAGAGTAATATGGTTATTTGTTCCATCATGGGATGTCTCAAACTACAACTGATAGGTTGAAGGTGGCCAAGAACTGAAATAAAGAATATCTATTGTTGATGCTAGATTCAGAGAAATAAATGTAAGGAAAAATGGCTAGCAAACAAAAATGAAAATAGGCCATGGATTTAAAATGATTGGAGAGGATTTGGCAAACTATTACCATGCAGGAAGGAAGGCAACAAGGTATGGGATCAGGAGACTTGGTGAAGTTCTCCAGAGAGTCAGAAGAAGATGCAAAGATCCAAATATAGAAGATCAAAGTTTTGTTAGCTGTGAAAAATTGCGAGCTAAAATTTTAATTGAAGCCCTTGATTAACTCTTTGGGGAATTTAGCAATTACTACACAGCAATAGCTTAAGGTAGAAATACTGATAAAGTAGCTGAAGCATTGCTGCACAGGCCAGGAGATAGTTAATCTCCAAAAGAGAATGCAATTAGGTCATAAATCAATTCACTGCACTCCACAGTCTTCTGAAGTCAGAAAGAGGAAGGAGGGAGACTTAGCTTTTTTTTTTTTTTAA
>BHFT01002964.1:0-49972 GCA_004320025.1 Laticauda laticaudata
AACACCAATCAATCAAACTCCAAGTCCAATGAACACAGACCCAGGCTCCTAGCCAATCAGAATAGACCAGCCTCTTCTCATCCCATGTTTGAATACTTGTTCTTCTACAATATATGGTATAATACGAAATCTAACAACACTCCTGTGAGGGAGGTTACATTAAAATACAGTAGGATTGTTCTGTTAATTTACTGCTTAATTTATTGTACTCATAGATGAATACATAGATGCATTAAAAAATTATCTAGATTTCCATTACATTTTTGCTACATATGCTGCGCAGTAGACCTGGCATTGAAAGGCCTAAAAGAAAACTTCCAATGATATTTATTTAGAAACTTTATATATACAGGCAACACTGGTTGCCTGTACAGGCAACACTGGTTGGTTGCCATACATAAAACTTGATTGGATTTGAACCTGGTTTTCTCAATTACACCTGCTTCATATTTTTAAAAGTCTATAATTATAAACAGTTATTTTTCTCATCTTAATTCAAAGATATAGAAATTAGAAAAATATTTATCTCCCTCATACTTTTATCTTTAAAATTCACTGAGGTAGACCAAGCTAGAGGGCACTGTTTATTTCCAAACTAATGCTTTACGGCATTTTAAAGCATCATTCAGCCATTATTATGGCAGTATATCACCAAAGAAGGTAGGCTTTGTATTGCTTTAATAATGACTGGATGGCTTTATGAATGCCTACTTGGAAGCAAGATCATTCACAGAGCTTCATTTCTAAACAGAAATTCTCCTACAATCTTCTCAGTCATGATCTGAGGAGAATTGCTACGCTCACTTTGATTAATGAATCTTTTTTTTTTCCCAGCCATACTAATATATTTTGGATAAGAATGGATATTGTGTTGTCTGTTTAGTAAATAAGATGTGATGGATGGCTTTAATTATAGCTGAATTTATCTTCTTGTCAGTCTTTGCATGTGCTATTAACAGCATGTAACCTAAAAATGTAGACATTAGCACAGAATATTCAAGGTATCTGACTGCTATGGTTTCCATGTCCTGCTGACAGTCCTCAATATGAAAAACAATCAGAGAAGAGTTTTCCATTTGGAGAAATTGCCTTTGAAAATGTCAATGAAGTTAATATATTTATGGGGAAAAGAACCTTAGAACAAAACTCAAACTTTCTGAATTTGTCAACCAACTGTTATCATCTGCAATCCAGTACATGAGTCATTGGTTATTATTCCCTCTAAAAAGACATGCATTGCATTCGAATTAAATTAAATTACCTAGTGTGAAAGTCACATCTGTACATCATTGCTCATTCAAATTGTGTTTTAAATCTTGGCTTTTGTTTTTTTAAAATGAGCTGCAAATTGTTATAACAACTCCAGAACAATGATGTGGAAGAAAGTCATCATAGAAACTACTACTTTTTGTGAATACCATAGAATCAGATAATCAAATGAGAGTGAAATGAGGCTATGTTTTAGGGTGCAATAACACATCTGTTTTTTCCTCCTAGCTTTTTGACCAAGTGTGATTAGATACACAAAGGATTTCTGTCTAGTGCATAAGCTCTCATGCAAAACAACAGAGTAATAATCATAATAACAACGTTATTATAATCATAACAATGACACCAATAAGAGAAGGTAGTGGAACAGATGAGAAGGATAATAGAAATACACCCATACTGTGTGGGTAAATATACTTGGTCAAAAAGACAGTACTGTGGGAATTAGGTGTTTTGCAGAGTGTTAAAACAAGGGAAAAAACCTGTATCTGTGTCTAGTTGTTTTGGCATGCAATGCCCTGTGGCAGCATCCCAAGGGGAGAAGCTGAAACAGTTTATGCTCAATAATTAACATCAATATCAGAGATTTGTTCCCAGAACAATTATGGACCAATGACCGAATAAGTATGAATAAAAGCCCCTCTTCATATAATAGGCCTCTCTGAGCCATATGCAATAAATAACTGATCTGTCTATTTTGGAGAGCTGAAGCAGCTTTAGCATATTCTCCTTTTACATATATTTCATAGACCAATTAATCAATTCTAGCTCTTGTTTGACAGATATTTATGAACAAATAATTTAAGATAAATTCAAATTTTTGGGTCAGCCAGTTTATCATAGTATCATTTCCTGGGATACATTCATATAACATGATGACAATGACAGTATCTGGAATATTTCTGCACTATCTTCTCTAATGTTCTTTTCTGTCAACTTCTAGTGGTCTGCTTTTCTAAGAATAAAACATGGAATGTTTGACCCTGACAGCTTTTATTTTATTGATTTTCCTCTCTTTAAGTTTTAAGGTGCTGGCTTCAAAACCAGGAGACCGTGAGTTCTAGTCCCACTTGTAAGCTGGCTGCCTTTCTTTGGGGCAGTCACCCTCTCTTTGCTCTATCATCCCACTGGGTTGTCATTATTGTTAGAAAAAGAGGAGAAGGAAGGAATGTTATGTATATTTGCTGTCTTGAAATTCTTATAAAAAGTAATGAAGGTCAGATAAAAATTTAATAAATAAAAATAAATAGGATGTCATCAGATTCAAGAGCTAAAATTAGGATAAGAAATGTGGACTGGTTTCTGCCATATTAGCCTTATCTTCGAAGAAACTCTTTCATCCAAATTCTTTTACATAGAGATCTTTATTTGGTTTACTCATATTCTAATCCAAATTAATACTGGATTAGATATTTCCTCTATTTCATCTGTCATTATAATCTCTTCCTATAATAATTGTATTGATAAAATCAATGCAAATCTCCATGTACTTGATAAGACTGCAACCTTTCCCGCCCACCCTTTCAGCAGAATAACACATAGCCTGGATCCCAGTTCAAAGTGGGAGAGCAATATTTTATCTAAGGTCAGAGGTCAGGGATTGGGACTTGCTAGGTTTCATATTCATTCATATGGGCAAGGAACTGAAATAAAATGATCCCAGATGTTTACACAAATCACAGATTATTAAGAATTTTGCATTATTTGTTGAATGAAAGACAAGCAAAAATAGACAGTCTTAAGGGTTAACATAGTAATCCAAGCTGTTTATGTTTTCTTAAAGAATATGTTATTCCCTAGAACTGTAAGTCTTGAATTCTTTAGTTTCAGCTAGTTATTTATTATGCAGATGGAGGAAGAGGAAATACAAACCAGGATAACAAATACTATCAACTGAAAAAGCACAGAGAGGGAATGACCATTCCACAAATAGCATTTATGAGCTCCAGCAAATCATAAATATAAAGGTTGGACCAATGGTTCATTGGACCACTGAGAATTTATTAAGTTCCTGAAGATGGTTCGTTTTGCCATCGACGGCATGATAAAATTTGCTGTTTTAACACTGATGGCAAATACCCATGTAGAAGACCAAAGCAAAAATGGCAGAACACAATTAATGCGGACATGAAAACCATCCAGTTGAACCCAGTCAATACATTTGAAGAATATATTTTTATTTCATTCTGAACTTCCAACAGATGCAATCTAGACGTTTTATGTCTCCCATTATGCTTACAAATAACATGCTATTAATCTTTGTTTTTGGTGTAATTTTTTATAGGAAGGAGAAAGAGAAATAAATCTTGCAACATATTTAGCCAGCAAGGCTTAGGCTAACATAATGGAATGAATAACAGCATGAGCAAAAAGGTTGGAATTGCTGGATTAAGATTTTTGTGTACATAGCAGTGGAGACCACGAGCAGGATAAGAAGCCTACATATAAAATGAATTAATCTAAGTAAGATGACAGGAGAGGTGCTGCTTCCCATGAGGTGATCTGGGATTTAGAAAAATGCAGAGCCCTTTTCCTTTTTCCCTGAAAGTCTATTATTAACAGAGGGGTCAATTATCATTGAAACTTTGAATTCATAATGACATCCTTTCATATACTAATCAAATATTGATTTAGTGCCAAAGTGTTTTGATCTCATATATTAATCACTGGATTACTGTCAGCAAGTTATTATTTCATACAGCAGATAGTGATTTAAGTGCCAGAAGTCTGGGGTTTCATAGTAAAAAATACTGGTTTGAGATTAAACCACTGTTTGTGTTTTCATAAAGAAATTTTCGATTCGGTCACACAGACTTTCAATTTCATCCAGAAAATCCTGATTTAGCACACAGAGACTTTTGATTTAGAAGGAGGGTGTCAGGCTCCATTCGTTCTTATGGGAAGAGCTAACGGAGCTTAAAGGAACCATACTAAATAATTTAGCATGTCATTCTGAGTTTCATTTTGATAGGGAAGCTGAAGTAAATAAAAACATTTTGTGCACCTTGCAATATGGACTGCTTTACATAAATCTTCTCCGGGGCATCCTTTTTTTCATAACCTGAAAAATAAGAAGTCTAACGATGTCACAAGTAGCCATCTGTGTGAAGACAGCTGATAGTAATGCTAACTGTGTCAGAAATAGATTGCAGCTTATTTCCAGTTCTTGTACAAAATATTATCATTTTGCACAGCTAGATAGCAGGTGCATTTCCCAGTGGCAATGGATTTTTCATCACCCCCTCTGATCTTCTGACTTTCTATGTTTCTGGGTCTCAAGGTGAATGCTTTTGGTAAAGAAGCTGGCTCTTGATATCATTATTTTATGCTCTCAAGTATCTAGCTTTCTTTGGTTGTACCAAACTAATATCAAGTAGCTACCAGTTAACAATCCCATAAGAATCTCTTTGTAAGTAATATCCACTGACTAGAGCTTTTCAAAAGAATTTCCAGGTTACCCTGCATTTCATTTGTAAGATGTCCATGTCAGAGAAAGATTTGAAGAACATACATTGCTCAATAAAGATGACATAAATAGATGACAATTGCCTCTTTATTAATACTAATATTAATATTTATATCCTGTCTTTCTCCATTCGATTCCCCACTTCAACTAACACAGTTTTTAATATTAGTAATACTAACAAAGCAACAGAGATTCACTTCAATGAAGCAGTTCATAGACTCGTAAAGTTGGAAAGGACATAAAAAACATCAGGTTCAATTCACTGCACATTGCAGGATTCACCACACCATTCCAGTCAAAGACTGTCAGCCACTGTTTGAAAACACCCAGTGAAAGAGGAAAAAACTACTCCATGCAGTAACCTATTCAACATTGACAGTTCTTACTGTTAAGACGTTCTTCCAAAAGTTTGTGTCTACGTCCTTTAAATTTCATCCCATGAGTTCTAACATTGCCCACTGGAAAGTCTGGACAATGCGACATTGCAACAGCCCTTCAGATATGTAAGGACACATCATGTTCCTTCTCAACCTTGTCTTCCTCAAGCTAAACAAACTTAGGTCCTTTAACTATTCCCCATAGTTTCTACTCCTTTCAGATCTTCTCTGAACTTGCTTCAGTTTATCAATGTATTTTTTAGACCAGGTTGTACAGAACTGAATGCAGTACTTCAAGTGCAGTGCTGTTGGACTGATTCCATCTACAGAAGAAGCCACCCAA
The DNA here is from genome assembly GCA_004320025.1 of Laticauda laticaudata. Classification (NCBI taxonomy): domain Eukaryota; kingdom Metazoa; phylum Chordata; class Lepidosauria; order Squamata; family Elapidae; genus Laticauda; species Laticauda laticaudata. Next base: position 5,456 of record BHFT01002964.1, read on the forward strand.
CCAGGTTCAATTAGGTCACAGAACCCAATCATCTGCTCACTGCAAAAATCTAAATTGTCATTCTTTGCTTTTCTTGTTTAATATCTTTAAAGGTGCAACAGGATTCTATCTGTCCATTTCATAGTTTTATCTTAAGATCAAAAATGTACATTTGTTTGTAAATAGGTATAGATTGATGGTGGGATGGTAGTTGTTGAGGTCTTAAAGGTATTTATTTTATTTTTTGTTTTATTTATTTAAATCTGACTTTATTTTTACAAATAAATTGAGATGGCAACCATATCCAATACATCTTCCTCTTCCTATTTTGTCCACAACAACAATCCTGTATGGTGAGTTGGACTGAGAGTGACTGACCCAAGGTCACCCAATTGGCTATCATGGCCAAGATGGGACTTGACATGATATTTTACTTTCTAGCCTGGTGCCATAGTCACTAGATCAAACTGGCTCTGTTTGCTAGTTTGATGAGAGAGTCTTTCCATGAGTCCAAAAAATGAAAATATAATCAGTGAACCTCAAATACCAGATGGGTTTCAGGAAGTAAGAGTTAAGGAGTTGGTGTTCTACATTTGCCATGAAGGTGTTAGCATACTGTGGAGCTATCCATACACCCATAGCTATGCCACTGATTTGTAGGCATATGTTTTTGGCAAAGTAGAGTATCCAGAGTAGATATGGGTCATATAAAGTCTGGAAGTCAGGAAGCAAACTGTTAACATCACTGATGGCTTGAAGCCCATGTTTACAAATGACGGTTGTATATAGAGTTTCATAATATCCTCAATAGCTAAAATAATGTTGTCAAGAAGATTGCCAAAGAATTTCAGTTTTTTTAGGAAGACTGTGGTGTCTCCTATGGAGACGGTGCTGGTAGGATAAGCTCTGAGTTAATAAAATCAGATGTTGCAGCTGTTATGGTTCCAAGCTTGAAATAATGAGATTATCTGAATTGTTTGATCTGTGTATTTTTAGAAGGAAGAACTCCTGGAGTGTTTTCTCTATAGATGCAGTCTTTTATGTTTTTAGGAATTTATTTCATAAGGTTGCAAAGTTCTTTCTGATATGTTGCTGTGGGATCTGAGAATAGAAGTTTGCAAATTTGCTTTTCAGCTTTCTTAACATAATCAACCACATTCAGAAATACAATTTCCTCTCCTTTTTCAGCTTGCTTGATATGATGTTATTGTTTCTGAGAATCTAGATGGCACCTTGTTCTGCCCTGCTGAGAATACCATCTAAGGGAAGTGTTTTAATGGATAAATGTGACTTGAGTTTCTTGATAAAAAATTCAATGTAAAAATCCAGTTCATTGTTACTTCTATTTTGGGGTATCTATTTTTTTATTGCATGGGGGAATGGGGCAGTCAGCATGATCTCTACATATGTATCTTCCTGGGAGAACACACTGTTGGATCCAACAGTGTTGGATAATGATGGCTGTGTATCTGTGTCCTACTTCTTATTTATGATGGTATCGTTTAAGTCTCAAGTCGCAAAAAAAAAAATTCAAAGATCCTACAGTTGTTTAAGTCATGTGGGTTTAATAAAACAATTCTACTGTTTTCTGATCTAAAGTATTAAGTCTTTGCTTCAGTTCCAAAAAATGTTATTTCATACACTAAAAGTGTGTAAATTGGGAGGAAGAATTTTGAAATAACAAGCAACTTTCCCTGTTAGTTTTCTCTTTCTGTATTAACACCTTACCTGGCTTTGGAACATCTTCAGGGACATCTGCAAAGGGCGTGGGTTGTGAAGAAAGGACAATGAATCAAAATGGCAGCACAACCAAGCAATCAAAGCCCCATTTATTTTTAATGTGAGTCACATGCGTAATATAAAAAGGAGTGGGGTTTTGATCACTTGAGCATACCTACTCTGTTGACCTTCTTAAAAATTGTCAAGATCTCCTTTTCCGTGGGTGGGGGTTTGTTCAAATGGGACCAGGGCAATGAACTGCAAAGGGTTAGCGTCAATAGACAGCTTGTGCCTTGATACTGCTGTGAATTCCTTGACAGAGGCTGAGTTGTCCTCCCCATACTGCTTTGGAAAAGAACAACATGACCCAGAAAGAGAGCAATTTTTCTGCTGCAGCTACTGCCCTTTGGACAGCCATTCTCTCCACAAGATTAGTTTGTCCCTAACTGACTGGCCTTTTGGAAGACTCTGAAGCCATGGTTTTGTCATTGTGCCTGGAGATCCAGAGATCTACTGGAGATCCCTCTTTTGATCTATTTGAGAAGCCCTGGACTCTCTGAGGAAGCCTTTGAATCTTGTTTTTTTCCATAGCTTTCAGACTCAATTAATCAAGTGAAACACCATTAAGGCAATAGAGAAAATTATGGAGTAAAATGGTCAAAATATCAGGAGACAACCATTATTTGGAAGAGACTCAAGTTTGCAAATCAGTCTATGACTATACAGCTAAAAGCTCCATCTACTATAAATTCTGACTAATTATTTTAAAAGCATGAAGCAAGGAACAAAGTTTTTCCAGCTGTTATTTCCAAATGTGGCCTATTTCACTTCAGTGTATCACCTGTAAAAAGGTAATTGAATTTTTTTTTCTGCCTTAATAACCTCTTATTTTGACAAATTAATGGACATGTCGCTATCCATTAATGTATTATTTTCCCCCTCATTTTTCAACATATTTCTTTGCCAGGATTATTTCCATCATGCATTAACTACACTCTTGCTTTCTTATGCAAAGCAAAAATTACACCATGGCCTGACAGAAGAATCAAAATTTCTCACAATACTGCCTTCCTGTCTGTTTTGATGTAATATCATACGAATGTTTCATAGCTATTATGTAAATTACTTATATACCTACACATATTATTTACCACCCTCATTTCCATTATATTTCACATGGCATTTTAAAAAAATATCTGGATATTTGTAGCCTTGCTTATGCTGTAGATTGAGCACAACTATGCAAAATAGCTAAGGTAAAAGAATATATTTGCATCAATCTGAAGCCCCTGTCACAATGCACCAACGGATGGAAAGAGGATGTAAAATGGAGAAAAACACTTGCCATCCTTTGGTTAACGCGATGCTTCCGTTTTGTACTCACTGCATACGTTTTGCTTCCTCTTTATCCGTCCAGCAACCGTCTATTGACGTTTCATCTGCTCAGAGGGTTTTGAGCTGCTCAAAACTTTTGCGCGGAAAATGTATCCAATGGCGTCCATTCTGCATCTGCTAGGCATCTGCTGGGCATCCGTTCTGCATCCGCACAACTCGATCCGTCTCCAGCGGTAAACGGACGCAGGAGGAAGCGAACGGACGCGGAATGGAGCAGAAACGGATGCAGAACGATGGAGAAGATGAAAGCGGATGCAGCTTGCAAAGAAAGCATTTAAAATGAAAAAAATATCTGCAGAGGGACCTATCTCAGATATTAATGATGTCTAGAGGATGCCTAGAGGATCGCAAAGGGACACATAGTGGAAAACCTATACTGCCTATAAAAAGGGGAGCAACCATCTGGATCTCAATTCAGACCAGCAGACCAGCTATGCAGGCCTCTGCAGCCTCATCTGACTCTCCTCTTCCACAGCATCCAGTCATGTCCACACCATGGATCGTAACAAAGTCCTTTTGGCAGCCACCATCATTCTGCAACAGTGCGAAGCCATCTACAGGCTCTCTGAACTCTACTACAGGAAGAAAAAGAGGCGGCCAGAAGCGTCTGGGTCCGAAGATGGATCGGGAGAAGAGCAGAGTACGGACTGTACAACAACTGATGGTGGAGCTCAAGGAACGAAAGACACTTGTGCATCCAAAACTTCATGAGGATGCCTCCAGCCATGTTTGATGAATGTTGTGCAGCGGCTGACACCAGTTGACCAAAGGCAAACACAACTTCCGGCCCAGCCTGGACCCTGGGCTCAAGTGGCACTCACTCTGGCGCACCTGGCCTCAGGACCACCTACAGGACATGCAGTACGGCTGGAGGGTGCCACACACACCATCAGCATTGTGTCAGAGAAGTGGTGCAGGCCTCACGAAGAATATATGGAGGAGCTCCTCCAGTGCCCCACCCCTGAAGAAGGATGGAAGAAAGTTGCAGAGGAGTGGTATCTCAGAGGTGGAACATTCCCCCACACCGTTGGAGCCATCGATAGCAACACGTGGCCTGCAAAGCTCCAGCCAAGTCGGGTCCACTTATTTCAACTACAAGGGCTTCTTCAGCATCTCCTTCACCATGGTCGATGCTGACTACAAGTTCATGTACATCGATGCTTCAGGCAACGGGTCAGCTTCAGATTCCAAGGTATACAATGCCAGTGACCTCAAGGAGGGCTGGAACGCAACCTCATCATGGCTTCCCAATCCAGACCCACTGCCCCAACGACACGCAAGATGTCCCTAATTCATCATGGGGATGATGCCTTCTCCCTCCCAACCTACCTCATGAAGCCCTACACCTCCAGATGCCTCACCCGTGAAGAGAGGATTTCAACTACAGGCTGTCCGGGCAAGGTGGGTGGTGGAGAACGCCTTTGGCATCCTGGCCAACAGGTTCCAGGTACTTCTCAACCACCATGCAGCCATCACCCACAGACCCGTGAGGAGGATCGTGGAAGCTTGCTGCATCCTGCACAATCTCATGCGCACCGCTGCCCAGTCTTGCAGAACAGGATCGTGACCTCAACAAGGCAATGGGGACATGGAGCCTGGGAAGGAGGCAAGGGCGAAACCTGATAGACACTGAGGATGTGCAAGGCCCCAACAGACCTCACGTGAAGGGAAGACAGCGCCAACCTCCTGACCACTGGTGCAACTCCCCAGCCGAGCGGTGGAGTGGCAAGCCAGGATGATAGATGTTTAATGGATGCTTCCTTCGGCCTGTCTCATCACACGGATGAGATGGGCCATGTATGTTGGGTGGGCCTAAAATGAACAGGGCATTTAATAAGAGTTTGTTTATGTTGACATGTGTGGATCAATGATTAAATTGTTATTGATAATAAAGGGCCATAGGTGGAGCACCTGGGAGGGTGACGCATACAGTCCCACTATGCTTGCACTGGAGGTTTATCAATCCCATAATGCTATTACCCATCCCTAAGGTATCCCTGCTCATTCCACGGTATCCTCCCCACCCACTGCTATCTTACCCACCCACAAGCATACAAAGGCTTAACCATTTCTAAAAGTTTACCAAGACTTTATTAAAAAAAAGAAATGAGGCAAGTGTGTGAATCAAAGATAGACTTTATTAACAACAAGCTAAAAAGAAATTGACCCAAGTCAAGTGTCCAAATAAAGTCCATAGTAGACAGCCAGCCAGTCTCTGGAACTCCTCTTGGTCACTCATTCTCAGGGGTGAAGGGTCCAGGTCTGTGGAGAGGTGGCTGGTGCTGGAGTGCTTGTCTGAAGCGCCATTGGGTGCAGCATCAGCAGAAGTAAGCACAAGCAGAAGCACCACCGGCAGAACAGCATCATCAGCCTCCTCCAACGAAGCAGAAGCAGCAGAAGCCCAGCCCCAGAAAGCGAGTCTGTGCTACAGAAAGCCCTCAGCAGAAGCCAGAGTGAGGACGCCGGGGGTGGGAGTGGGCCCTGTCCCTCCTTGCCAGGGCTGGCAGCAGAACTGCTGAGGCTTCGTTCTTCCCCATGGTTGTGGGGTTCGGCTGGCAGGGAGGCTGGCAGGAAACCAAGGCTGGCAGGAAGGCTGCACCAAAGGCTGCAGGAAGCAGGCACTCAAGGCTTTGCAGCAGGCATGCACCAAGCTGGCAGGCCAGGCTGCACCAAGGCTTTTCAGGCAGCTGGCACCTTTTTTAAGGCTGCAGGCAGGCTGGCACCAAGGCTGTGCGGCAGGCTGGCAAACCAAGCTGGCAGGAGGCTGGCACCAAGGGCTTTGTAGGTAGGCAGGCAGAGCACCAAGGCTGGCAGGAAGGCTGGCAGCGCAGACAGGCACCAAGCTGCAGGAACTGGCAGAAGGCTGAGCAGGCTTGCACCAAGGCTGGCAGGAAGGCTTGGCAGAAAGCGGCAGGCCAGGCAGCACCAAGGCTGGCAAAGGAAGGCTGGCCGGTCAGACCTGCGCTTGCAGGGATGGTTTGGAAGCAGGCTGGCAGCAAGGCTGGCAGGCAGGCATACAGCAAGGATGGCAGGGAGGCCTGGCCACAAGGCTGCAAGGCAGGCAAGATAGCAAGGGCGTGGCAGGGAGGCTGGCAGCAAAGCTTGTAAGCAAGGCTGTAGGCCAGGCATGCAGGCAGGGCAGACAAGGCAGTCAAGATGTGTCCGGCAGCAGGTTCTTTCCTTCTGAATGGTGACCTGCTCCGACTGCTTCCCTTTATATCCGCGGAGCTTACGCAATGCATCCTCCCGCATGCCAATTAATGTTCGACATCTTTAGGCTTTTCCCTGTGCATTTACGCTCATCCGCTGTGCATCGCTTTGGCATCCGCTCTTTTCCGTCCACGTCCGCTTTGCGCAGCCGCCCGGAAGCCAAGCGATGTGCCATCCGCTTCCATCCGCTTCCATTCGCCTAGGGCTTCCCGTTCCGCATCCACTTTCCATCCGCTCTGTGTCCTCCCCCGTCCATTCCTTTCCATGTCCGCTCTGGTTATGCAAATTTTCACCCCTTTTGAGAGTGGGATAACAACGGCATGGAACATTTTTCTCATCCGTTGTGTCCTTTTTACTAATGTTTTGCATCCGTTGGGCAGTGTGACAGGGCCTTAAATTTGGCCTGTGTCACTTTTGCTTGTGCTCCATTAGAAGATTGTTTTTTCAGATATCAACATTAAAGTGTGATATTTTTTTAATGAGGGACAATTATTTTCATACCCACTTTCTGATGTACATCTTTGTGTGCTACTTCTCATATTTATTTACACACCTCATTACACAACTTTGTGTAATGCACACATTGTGTGCATAATAACTGAACTCAGAACTACACTGCAAAATTTAGAGAAATGCAAAAGTCACACGATTGTTATTTTCTGAACCACATGATGGAGTGATGCAAATAAGGCCATTTTGCTTAAGAATAAAATCCAGCTGAACTGATTGGACATTTCTACATAAGATCTTGAGCAGCAACATTTGCATAATGGCCTGATACACCTGAAGAACCTAAAGCTTTCAAAGAAAATAGGAGGAGGGATTTATCCTGAATATAAGCATAACTCTAGAAAAATCTGTGTTGCACTTATAAAAGGTACACAAATCACATTTCCAAAATTGAAGCAGGTATGCTTGCATAGAAGAGGCATCTTGTTGGGTTGACTTTTTTGTGCTTTCCAGTTGATTGCAAATTATTAAATCACTTCACAAAGTAGACCCTTTCTTGTATTCTTCCTATATTTCAAGCACTGGTTGCTCAGAGAGATGGAATTTCTTCCTATGTGACAAATAATACTTTGCTTTGGCACTACTTATAAAGCCCAAATTGGCTTTATAAAAATAATGAAACATACATATAGGCCACCAAATTATTAAATAGCAAATGCAGAGGAAGTGCTATGATAATCGGAAAATGAGAATGGTTGTGTCTAAATTAACAGCAAACTATGCTTGGTATTATTTCTGATTGCTGACTTGTTCTATTGTAAGGAAATAAAGATTTGTTCTTCCATTCTTCATGGTACTTTGTCACCCCCCTCCCCCAGTTCTTTATTTGATATGTTTTCACATTCTTAACACATGTATCCATGCCAGTAATGGATCCTTTTCTTCTCTTTGACAGGAATTTTTGTTAGGAAAACTTTTCATATAAAACATATATTCAGCTATTCTGCTTCACTGTGTTTAAGGCAGAGAAGTTGATTCTCTAAAGTCTGAGTCTGGTTATTTGGGTCATGAGTTAAAACTCAAGATTTATTCATCTGTTTTCTTAGCTAACCATGTTAATCTCAGGAATCTTCTCCAAGCCAAAGTTCAAAACCATCAACACTTTTTGTGTCCTTCTTCTTCAGACCAACTTTTGCTTCCGCAGAGGTCCACAAGGAAAATCATTCCCTGCACAATTCTGATTTTTGTAGGGGTTTACATATCATAGCACTTGAATATATTTTCCAAGACCTTTGCTAGCTATCCTAATTGTGGTGCATTTTTTTGACAATTGATTCCTTCACATATAGATAGAATGAGGGAGAAAGTATCAGTATCTTCATTGCCAATTCTAAGGTTGGTTGCTATACCTGTTATTGTTATTCTAGTCTTCCTTATATTTAAACCTAGTCCTATATATAGACGTACACAGGTAGTCCTCAACTTAGAACAACAATTGAGCCCAAATTTTCTTATGCTAAATCAGACAGATGGGAAATGGGTTTTGCCTCATTTTAAGATCTTTCTTGCCACAGTTGTTAAGTGAATCTAGATATCCCATTGACTGTTTCTCAGGTGTGATGACCCAGGGTGGGATACAAAACAAACACAGTCACAGAAAACAGGTGAAGCCCCTTTTATTCCTTCACTTGCTTCCAAGCTCCCGAATATCTTGATGGAAGACATAAACTCCCACACAAACAAGATACAAGAAGAAGGAAAAAAGCACACAAACAGGCAAGATAAGGGCTCGGAGGATTCACAGATAACACACACTGGGAAGGATGCCAAACTCAGAGAGCGAACCCATAAACTCTGAATGCACCAAATTATCAGTTAACAAGAGAAAAACCTTCTCACCGCACAATTTCCACCTGCGCTTTCCACAATTTTGTAACAACAAACTAAAAGATCAAGATCCATTCCATCCCCTGGAGGGTCCTAAGGCAAAGGCTGGCATGATGACACTATTAAAGCCAACCTCTTAACACATCTTTGGCTCAGTATTTGTAAACAGCACCGCTCATGCCATAATTTCCTAGTTGACCCAACAGACAACTACAATGATCTAATACAGTATCGCAATTTAACAGTAGACAATGTGGAAAAGCACTACACAATCTAAAACATCCCTATCTATTGGACCGGATGGAAATGTGCCTACTTCTTAAAAAACTATCCGCCATACGCCAAACCTCTAAGCATAAATTTTGAAAAATCTTTCAGGATCAGGATCCTTCGCCAAACTGAGTGGTCACAAGTCACAGTCATCCATCCTTCAAAACGGGAACCACAGCCTAGTTGAAAAATTACCAACCATATGCTCTTTAATGCTTGCGTCAACTGTAAAGTCATTGGAATCAAATTCATTAAACCAACTCCCATTATTCTCACTTAGAGAAATATACGACTCTCAAAGATAAACAATTTTGGTTTCAGAAAAAAACTTATCCTGCAATCTGCAACTTCTAACACTGGCAAAAACATATGGACTACACAACTGAATAGGGCAAAGCAACCGAACGCAACTACATACGACTTCTGTTAACCTTTGATTCAGTGTACACCACAAACCAGCTCCCTAAAACTAAAATCTTATGGTGTTCTGGACACCTGCATAACTGGATAGAAGCATTCGCTGTCAAAAGATAACAATGGTCCATAAATTGGGAGTATCCTATCAAATTCTGTTCCTGTCAACAATGGTGTCCCCAAGCATATTCTAGGGACCAAACTTTCTTCATACTCTACATAAAATGATCTCTGTGATCATATCAAGGCAACTGCATTCTCTTCGCTGACGATGTATAAAGCTATTTCAACACCACAGACAATACTGTCACCCTTCAAAAGACCTTGACTATGTAACAAGCAATGGGTCAGAACAAATGAAACTTCTAATCTCAACAAAATAAAGTGCTCTGTTACGATATTGGCATATATATAATAGTCAGAAAATAAAAATACGCTGACTAGTAAGGACTTGTTGATGATCGAAACTCTGTCAAGGATTTTGGAAGTACTCATTTTCTAATGATTAAGTTCTGAGAGCCCAGCTGTACACTACATCACGAAAAAGGCATTAAGAGTTGTTAACCTAATTTGACGTAGGCTTTTTCTCTGGTATTATTACACTATAACTAGCATACAAACTTTGCTAGGCCAAGACCTTGAATACAGCTCATCAGTCGGAATCACATTATCGTATCTGATATTAAACAACAGATGAGAAAAAGTCCGAATATTTCACAAGAAGAGTTCTCCATCCTCACTCGTTGCAGAATATCTTATGCGCCAGACTTGCAAATTCTAGACCTAGAAAACCTAGAACTATGCGCCTTCAGTCCGATTGAAGTATACGTAGTATAAAATCATACAATGCAATGTCTACTGCAATGGAATACTTCAGCTTCCAACCATAACAATACAAAAGCAAACAATAGATACAAACTCAAGGTTAATCACACCAAACTTGATTGTAGGAAATACGACTTCAGCAACAGAGTGGTCAATGTCTGGACTCTGAAACCTGAGTCTGTGGTTTCTTTCTCAAACTCCAAAAACTTTAACCTTAGACTTTCTACTATTGACCTCACCCTTTCCTAAGAGGTCTGTAGGGGGCGGGCATAAGCGCACCAACGTGCCTAATGTCCCTGTCCTATTGTTTCTTTTATTTTTCTTATATGTATCCATGTATTCATAACTATGTTTTTGCTTTTACCTATTATCTTATAAGCAATTGACAAACCAAATAAAATAAAAATAAAAAACTAGAGATATTTCCATGCTTTGTTTCCAGCATTTGTTCATACATAGGTCCATATTCTTATTCAGTTGTCACAGCTGGAGCCCATGAAGGGGATCAAGGACCTCTCTTCCAAAGTAGACAACGTCTCTCCCTTATCCTTTCTTCCCTGCATGCCCTAGGATGGATCAGGGATGGGCCTGGGTCCTCCTCTGACTGCCCAGACAGCCTCAGCCCTTCTCCAGCCTCCTCCTTAACCTCCAGAGCCACACTTCCACTCCTGTCAGCTGTTCCTCCTCTCCCTCAGAGTCAGGCTCCACCAGGGACATGACAGAAGGTCGCAAAAAATGATCACATGCCCCCGGGACACTGCAACCATCATAAATATGAATCAGTTTCCAAGTGTCTGAAATTTGATCACGTGACCATGGGGACACTGCAACAGCTGTAAGTTTGAAAAATGGTCATAAGTCAGTGCTGTTGTAACTTTGAATGGTCACTAAATGATCTGTTGTAAATCGAGGACTACCTGTACATTTTACTTTATTTCTATTTTTTAACAGCTACATTTGTTCATGCTTTTTAGGTTCTCTGTCCCCACTGTAATTATGTCTTAGCAGCTCTGGATTTTCTTTTCCTGCATGGCAACATCAGCAAATGGCCATCCCAAACATTTTATCATAATCACTATTACTATAGTTCTTTCTCAGTAGTTTGCTGAGTGCCATCCAATCTAAGTGCCCAGCACTTAATGTCAACTGCTATATTATATTATTATATAATAATGTTTAGATATTAGATATTACATAGTAATGTCTAATGTAATATATATTACATTAAATCCATTAGTTTTCTTGGTAAAACAGTAGCGGTTTATAGTTGTCTCCTTCTCTGCAGTGTAATAATACCCTTTTGCCCTTTTACTAAAATACTTATCCACTTCCAATATCTTCTAATATCACAGCTGCCTGATAGATGCAGCTGCTTCCTTTAGCTGAGCAGCTGAGATTATTTTACTTTTAGTGCTCTCCTCCAAATTTTTTCCTACAGGATTGGATATTTTTTGATGCAGAGATTATACAGGGAATCAGCAATCATCAAAAACTTGAATCTACTAAATCAGAGGGTCTTCCATGAATTTTAACAGTTTCTTCTTTCAAGCACAAGCACCATGTTTTCATAAATATTGACCACTCAAATAGTATTTTGAAAATGTTCTTATTTCTTACCTATTATGATATTGATATAGCCCTATTGAAACTCCTCTTATTGGTTTGGCAGCTGTTCTTTTTGAAAAAAAGAAAATCATAAATCTTTTAACCTGTATCCAAAGGTATTTAAAATTACTCTCAAAAAAAAGCTGTTGAGGGGACAGAATATCTGTTGTAGGATTGTGTATGCAGTCTACCTGAGCTTTGAAGACTGCCCTAAAAGTGCTCCAGAATCCCACAATTACATTAATATGCTTGACTTCCACTTATCATAGCTTAGGTACCTTGGATTTATTTATATCAAATTTGCCAGAGGTCATAACTGATGTCAGCCTCTTTTTTTAAAAAAATGTAGAGAATTCTTTGAAGTTTAAGCTCTTAAAATGGAAATAGAATTGTATGAATAAATCCCAGAAGTTGCAAGAATGTCAGAGAAATAGATTAATCAACTGAACTGTCTCTTTTTATTCCCCCCAATCAAAATTTTAAAGATCAGGATGATCTTTAAAATTCTTCTGAGACATTTAAAGAATGCTAATAAAACATATCATTGTAGTTCATTAAAGTTGGAAGACAGACATGTGAATACCCTCAAAAGTATACAGCTAGCCATCCATATGTCGTATGGAGCAAGTTAATGCAAGACAAACCTGGGAATAAATTACCATCTCTATCAGATCATGTTAAGACAATTGTCTGAATGATAAACAAGTTCCACATATATTATATGCTAGATTTGGAATAATCAAATAGAACCACTGTCTGCTTGTAATATATCATCTTTTCAATCCCTGAGTCTGGATTTACTCAGAAGAAAAAGGCAATAAAACAACATATACAACCATGGGCCCAATTTGTATACATATTTTCCATTTTGATGGAGTTAAACATATTGCAAGCCCTTCAGTCACATATTCTTTTATATACACCAAAAAAATATCCCTATACCTCTGGTTTTACTGTACAAATACAGTCAATAGCCAGAAATCTACCTTATACCATGAAATAAAGATCTAATGGAAAAAAATTACCTTCTCTGAGTCAAATTCAATTCTTGGTGACCTGAAAATACTTTGATGTAGCTTTCTAGGCAAGAAAATAAAAAAATGCTACGATCTGATTCTGGGATCTTTTTCAACTTCCAAATCTAATCTCACCTCTGGAATGTTTTCATGATTGCCCATCCAATACCTGACCCTCTTTAGCTTTTCAACATCTGTCAAGATTAGCAAACTACTGCTATTTTGCTATATATGATGTAAAATGGCCTGATTTAAAGGGTCGGTCAGCAAAGACAGTCTTTCCTTAGGTTGAGATAGCAAGCCTCAAATATATCATATTCTCTTCTAATTGTTCATATTTCCAAAATATTAGCCCTGCTTTTTATTCAGTACAAGACTGTTAAGATCTCATCATCTTTATCTTGATGCTAAATAATTCCACTCTGGCCATTCCTTTCTACATTTGCAGATACTGTAATTTTCTCTCAAGTGTGTACTCTGCATTGCATATATTATCAATTAAACCTATTTTGAAAAAAGCTATTTCTTTTCCATATATTGCTAATGATGGGTTGAAGTTACTATAATGGTATCTATTCATGAGATAATATATAAAACACACATCATTAAATATTTCATGTGGATAATATTTCCGTGTGAGTCAGATCTAACCGATGCTTGAATTAAAAGCAAGGTATTTAAATACATTAAACAAAAATTATGTCATATTCATTGCAAATTGTACCTCAGCCAGATCATAGTCCTAATACGTAATTATTAAGTGGAAAATACAGGAAGATTTTGCCAAAATGATTTCCAATTTTTAATCAACTTATTGCTAGAACAACAATAATAAAAAACAATAAAAAAAAGTATAGGACTTATTTATTTCCCCCTCTCTCCTGTGACTAATCCATCCAGAATCACTCAGCACAGAGAGACAGGCAGCATATAAATTTAATAAACAAACAAACCATCTTTGTGACACAGGTATGGTTTTTAGTATTTCCACAATTACTCCCTCAAGTACAAAACTATAGCCATAGTCACCATATAGAGGAGAAGGGTAGCGTAAAATTTTAATTGATAAACAATTTGCAAATTATCTGTTATAAATGTTGCAACCTATTTCTACTGTATTACTGACTATAAGGCAAAGGCATCAAATTAGACATACAAGAAGTCATACGTCTCCCTTTTCAGATGCATTGCTCAAAGAGACCAGATTGGTAATTACTAAGTGACTCGATTCTGCTTTGGGGCCTGTAAAATTTGGCTAAAAGGTACAGTGGAAACAAATGAAAGTGATAGCAAAAGATAGGAGCTATGCAAAATGATGGCATACACAATTTTTGCAAAATCTTGTGATGGGGCAGGATAATAAGAGAATAAAATTCTGTTCTGATTCTTCTTTGTTTTTACTTGCAGCTGTTTAATTACTGGAAGTCAAAGATGATTCCAACTCTACCACAAATCATTCTGAGATCAGTAGAGTTCAAGCTCTCTTCTGACTTTACTGTACTATAGCACAAAGATGAATCTGATATGGAGAGATAGGCACAAGTTACTAATAGGCACAAGTCAATGCTTCTATCTTCAGTCAAGCCTCTGTATCTTACATTATTCCACATCAAATATTCAACTAACAACCTTGGCATTTAAGGAAATGTGGAAAGTTGCTAGTTCAATTTATTTCCCTCCTTCAACCATGGAGAAATCTGATTTCAGATCAGAGACATTGTCTTTCCTTATAATAGTACAGATCTTAAAACTTTAACTCAAAATACAACAGAAGGAAGATAGGTACCTTTGATTCGTTGACATTTTATAGAGAACCTCTTCTGCAGGTGTACCAAGCAATATAGGTCAGTTCTTGGCAATGACGAAACCACTGATGCAATATATTGTTCTGTGTTTAAATATAGTTGTTTTATTTATGCTTATGAAACCAGCCTGAAGCAGACATGATCACAAACATGAAGAGAAACTCAGCATGAAAGCCTTCATGAACTCACCCAGTCAAAACAAGTAATAGAGAAATTTTTAATAGACCCAAATAACCTGTGAGTTCAAAAGGTTTACCCTCCATAACACCAGCTCTTGCATTGTATGACAATAATGTTCAAAATTCAATATAATGATAAAAAGGTCAAAACTTTAATGAGTAAGGCATCCTTCCATTTGCTGCATAGTCCTAAAGTGAAAGAGGGCAATCAAACTTGTCTAATTAGGGAAAGGGCAATAATCTCATTTTCTAGCAGCCAGAAACTCCTGTGGACTTTTGGCTGAAGAAAAAAAAAAAAGAACTAAGATTTATGGCTTTAATGTAGCTTATGGCAAGAAAAAAATCACAGTGTAATCGTAGGACTAAATATAAATTCATTTTTAGCTGCTGTTAAGAAGATTAGAAGCTACTTCTTTATACTTTTTTTCCTTTCTATTCTTTTCCTTTTTCCTATTTTCTTTGTTGTCCATTCAACATTATTTTCTTTATTTTCCTTACTTTTCTCTAAAAATTTGTATCCCTTTTATCTTGTTAAATATTTCTTTAATTAAATTTATTATTAACAAAGAACCATGAAGCAATTTGAAGGAAGCCTCAATTATTGTAATGTTGATTCTTTTAAGTTTTCTCACAGGATTGCTGGCAGAATATACGAAGGGATTCCAGGAAGTTATTTTTTTTCTGCATTTGTCAATGTTCAAACAAACTGGAAAACTGTGGTTTAACAGCTGATCATACATCAGCATACAGAATGGTGATAAGATCAGTGTCTGAATTCAGTTTAACTCAACTGTCTGCAAACAATTTGTCTTTGAAAAATGCTTTCTAACTGCCCAAGGAGCTGCTGATCCAGTTCTACAGAGGAATTATTGAGTCTATCATCTGCACCTCTATAACTGTCTGGTTTGGTTCTGCAACCCAACAGGACAGACCCAGACTTCAGAGGATAATTAGGACTGCAGAAAAAAAAATTACAACCCACCTGCCTTCAATCAAGGACCTGTATAATGCATGCGTCAAAAAGAGGGCTGTGAAAATATTTACAGACCCCTCACATCCTGGACATAAACTGTTTCAACTCCTTCCCTCAAAACGCNTACGATTTATATTGACTGTTTCCTAGTATGATTTGATTGCTTATTGTACCCTATAACTATCATTAAGTGTTGTACCTTATGATTCTCGACTCCTGACTAACGTTATCTTTTCTTTTATGTATACTGAGAGTATTTACACCAAGACAAATTCCTTGTGTGTGAAATCACACTTGGCCAATAAAGTATTCTAATTCTAATAGTAGCTTGGTTACCTTGGAATTTTGATCTTACAGACCCTTGGTTTATTAGTGAGATAAATGTCAAGGTGATGAATTATGATTAGCTATGTAATGGAACAATGGGGATATTGAGAAACAATAGTCACAAATAATGGCATTTTTGAGGAAAACCTGAATGTAATTTCAGTTAACATAACAGACATTGCATATAATATAGTGCTTGTTTTTATTTATTTGTGTTTTCATGGTCTTTTTGATCAGCATTAAAGATTCCAGAAGAAATAAATATGCATAAAGTGGTGGAGGCATGCCTACTTTTAAAAGCACTGTGAATAGTTTTGTATATCAACATTGAGATGGAAGTATTATCTGTATGTTCACCTTAAGAGAAAGGGAAATGATCAAAGGCTACAATTTACTTTCAACGCTTATTTTATGCAGAACATGGCATTATTGAAAGGCAAATTTCAGCACTTTTTCGTCTCTCCTATCTTTTTGAATGCTCTGTGGGATTAAAGGTTTCACTTCATTTAATGTCACACTGTTTTATGCTCCCATTTCTCTGGATAAAGATAACTAATTTCAAGGATAAGGCAATAAGGGTATCATTTAGAGATGCAATTTTATTTGTTCTTGATCCAATATCAGAGCCTTTGTCAAAGAACTTATTAACATTTGTTAACTGAGATTGCATTCTGAAACTAACATTTTTATGTTGCGATACTTTCAAAAGTCAATTACATAGACTCTAAACCTAACCTGACATCACACTAGATACTTGCTATAATACAGTTTATAATATAAATGCTTGGAATGTTAAAGAATTATACTTTAGCCATTTGCAGAAGGATAAATGAACATTTATTTTTGTTTAGTTTCAGACAACCTCTTAGGTTTAAAAGTAATTCTTGCCAAATGCTTAAACTGTTCACAAAATGGGAGATACTATTTTGAGAGGGGAGGAAAAATGCAGACAATTCTATATTTTTATGTCCCCTGTCCAGCAGAATATACAGTATTTAACAAATCTTCCTTCATTTTTTTTCTTTAGATCATTTTTTGTTTATTTTTCCCAAATCAAGCCACAACATTTGGCAGGAAAAAGCAAATGTTCCCCTGAGACAATCTCAATTACTAATGACAAAGATCAGCAGTGCATCAATACCATTTTCTTCACAGCATTAAAATGGTGGTTTCCCATTGTCTCCTTCTACTTCCTGGTATATGGATTTCTCTGGTAGTCCCTGAACAAAGTAATGAGCAGTGCAGGCCCTGTTTTTCAGATACTACCACCTAAAGCCCATGTCACATTGCACCAACGGATGGAAAGAGGATGTAAAATGGAGAGAAACACTTGCCAACCATTGGTTAACGTGATGCATCCGTTCTGTACTCACTGCATCCGTTTTTCTTCCTCTCTACCCATCCAGCATCCGTCGACTGAGGTTCCATCCGCTCAAAAAGTTTTGAGCTGCTCAAAACTTTTTGAGCGGAAAATGTATCCAACGCGTCCGTTCTGCATCCGCAACGCATATGGGCACATCCGTTCTGCATCCGTCGTCATCCGTTACATGTCCATACATCTGCGAGGCATTCCGCTGCGCATCCGCGCAACTCAAATCCGCTCCAGCGGTAAAACGGAACAGGGAGGAAGTGAAACGGACGCGGAACGGACGCGCAGTGTTAGTAGCACGAACGGAGAAAGGATGAAGCAGGATGCAGCTCGCAAAGAAAGCATTTAAAATGAAAAAACATCTGCAGAGGGGACCTATCTCAGATATTAACGGATGTCCAGAGGATGCCTAGAGGATTCAAAGGGACACATAGTGGAAAACCTATACTGCCTAAAAAAGGGGGAGCAACTCATTGGATCTCAATTTCAGACCAGCAGACGCTATTGCAGGCCTCTGCAGCCTTCATCTGACTCTTCCTCTTCCACAGCATCGAGTCATGTCCACCATGGATCGTAACAAGTCCTTTGGCAGCCACCATCATTCTGCAACAGGTGTGAAGCCATCTACAGGCTCTCTGAACTCTACTACAGGAAGAAAAAGAGGCGGCCAAGAAGCTCGGGTCCGAAGATTGGATCGGGAGAAGAGCAGAGGATGACTGTACAACAACTGATGGGTGGAGCTGAGAAGAAGACACTCGTGCATTCCAGAAATTCATGAGGATGCCTCCAGCCATGTTTGATGAAGTTGTGGAGCGCCTGACACCAGGTTGACCAAGCAGAGCACCAACTTCGGCCCAGCGGCCCTGGCTCAAGGTGGCACTCACTCTGCCACCACCTGGCTCAGGGACCACCTGCGGAGCATGCAGTACGGCTGAGGGTGGCCACACACACCACCAGCTTTGTGGTCAGAGAACGTGGTACAGGCCATCATCGAAGAATACCTGGAGGACCTCCTCCAGTGCCCCTCCAGCTGAAGAAGACTGGAAGAAAGTTGCAGAGCAGTGGTATCAGAAGTGGAACTTCCCCACACCGTTGGAAGCCATAGATGGGAAAAGCACGTGGCCGGCAAAGCTCCAGCCAAGTCGGGGTCCACTTATTTGCAAATACAGAAGGGTTTCTTCAGCATCATCCTCTTGGCGCATGGTCGATGATGACTACAAGTTCATGTACATCGATGCTTCAGGCAACGGGTCGCAGCTTCAGATGCCCAGGTATACAACCAGTCACTCAAGGAGGGGGTGCGTGAAGGCACCTCTCATTGGTGGCCCCAGATCCAGACCCCCTGCCCAATGACACGCAAGATGTGCCTAGATTCATCGTGGGGATGACGCGCTTCTCCCTCACAACCTACCTCATGAGAGCTCTACAGCTCCAGATGCCTCACCCATGAAGAGAGGATCTTCACTACAGGCTGTCCAGGGCAAGGTGGGTGGTGGAGAACGCCTTTGGCATCCTGGCCAACAGGTTCCAGGGTACTTCTCAACCATACCAGTGCGCGCCAGAGACGTGAGGAGGATCGTGGAAGCTTGGCTGCATCCTGCACAATCTCATGCGCACCTTCTGCCCAGTCTGCAGAACAGGATCGTGGACCTCACAAGGCAATGGGGACATGGAGCCTGGGGAATGGAGGCAGGGCGAAACCTGGATAGACACTCAGGATGTGCAAGGCCCCAACAGAGCTTCACGTGAAGGAAGAAGCAGCGCAACTTCCTGAAACACTGGTGCAACTCCCCAGCTGGAGCAGTGGAGGTGCCAAGACAGGATGATAGATGATTAATGGATGCTTCCTTCAGCCTGTCTCATCACACTGATGAGATTGGGCCATGTATGTTGGTGGGCCTACAATGAACAGGGCATTTATAAAGAGTTGTGTTTATGTTGAAATGTTGCTGATGATGATTAAAATTGTTATTGATAATATAGGGCCAATAGGTGTGGCACGCTGGGAGGGTGGACATACAGTCCCACTATGCTTGCACTGGAGCTATCTATCCCACTGCTATCCCTTACCCACCCCACAACTATTACCCATGCCACAGGTATCCCTGCCCATCCCACTGCTATCCTTCCCATCCCACAAGCATGCAAAGGCTTAACCATTTCTAAAAGTTTCCACCAAACTTTATTTACTAAAAGAACTGAACCAAGTGTGTGAAGCAAAATAACCTTATTAATAACAAACTGTAAAAGTAAAATGACCCAAGAAAAGTGTCATCACACTGATGAGATTGGGCCATGTTAGTTGAGTGGCCGTACAATGAATAGAGCATTTAATAAAGAGTTGTGTTTATGTTGAAATGTGCTGATGAATGATAAATTGTTACTGATAATAAAGGGCCATAGGTGTGGCACCTGGAGGGTGGACCAAGTAAAGTGTTCCCAAGCAAAGATAAGTCAACAGGTAACAACCCAGTCTCTGGCACTCTTCTCAGTCACTCTGAGGCATGCCTACAGTCCCACTATGCTTGCACTGGAGGTTTATCTATCCCACAGCTATTACCCATCCAAAGGTATCCTGCCCATCCACAGGTATCTTAACCATCCCAAAAGGTATCCCTGGGGGATGGTGTGTGAGGAAGCTCTCAGAGAGCTGGCTCCCAGTCCCGTGAAGTTGAGAGCCCCTTCCTCCATGACATGGGGTGTCAGTCCCAAGACGATGACAGATGTTCTGAGGCTGGGCTTGGTCTGTGGGTGGACGGAAGGAGGAGTGTAGTGGGGCTGTCTGGTCTGCAGCTGAGCGAGGTGAGGCGTGGGTGGCATCTGTGGTGTGGGTGGCATCTATGGCGTGGGTGGCATCTGTGGTCGGTGGCATCTATGGCATCGGTGAGATCGGTGGCATCGGTGGTGTTCGATGAACCTTGCCTGGACTGGAAGGGCTGCCTGTGCTGCTGGAAATCCTGGGTAGCCATAGCTTGGTAGGTAAGGTAACCTTGAAAGCCTTGGAAGGGCTGTGACATCACCTAGGATGGAGGAGCAGACCTGGACTGGGTCGGAGCGGTTCAGCTGGGCCTGGAGGGTTGTGCAGAAGACCTGTGATCCTCTCTTTATCACCTGGTACTGTGATTCGCGACATGTCCAGGAGGGTCTGGTTAACCTATGTGCAGGAACGGCTTGCGGTTTGAGGATGGTATGTCGGTGTGTACAGCTGAGAGAGGAGATCTACACTGCTTTTGATGGTGTCCTGATCTCCAGCAGGACAGTGTGGCTCTGCCCTCCAGTCTGGCTCTCTGCCTGCTTTCTGTGGAGGTGGAGCTGGGGTGGGTGGGGGTCGTCTCTTGGTGGCAGTGCTCTCTCCTTGCTCCCACTGTGTCAGGGGGTCTCCACGTGCTCTGCCATGGGGAGTGCAGCTGTCGGGGGGGTCTCCATCGTGGGCACTCCACAGATACCTGCTGGACACAGGAGCTGACTCTGGCCAGAAGAGGACTGGCTCTCTGTGGGCTTGCTGAGAGAGAGGGTTGTCAGAGGGGTGCTCCTCGGTGGTGGATCTTCACTCTCCAAAAGCTGCGCACTTGGCCATCACGTAGGTCTCTGGTCGGTGAGCTGACCGTGGCCTGGCCAGACTCTTGAGGTGCAGCTTCCCGTACCAGGTGTGCATGTGCTTCCACGCCCGAGGAGGGACCTCAGAAGTGTAGCCCAGGCTCTCTGCCTCTCTCTCCAAGAGCCGCCTGCTTCTCTTGGTGTCTCGATAGAGCCTGTGTCCCTTCGCCCATATGGTACTCGTTCTTCCTCAGCCATTTGAGCACTTCATCCTCAATGTTCCTCTTCAATTGAGTATTGCGTCCTCTCCCTATCTCGCGTATGCCTCTTCCTCCCTCTGGCAGGGTCTTCTGGGCCCTCATCAGAGGGGCTTTGAGGTTCTAGGGCTGCTCCACACCACACCACCACCACCAGCAGCAACAACAACAGCAGCAGCAAAGCAGCACAGCAGCGCCGCCAGCACCAAGCACACAGGATCAGCAGCACCAGGATCAGCAGCAGCAGACTAAGCATCAGCAGGACAGCAGCACCAGCAGACCAGCAGCACCAGCAGCACCAGGAGCAGCACCAGCAGAGTGAGCACCAGCAGAAGCACCAGCACAGGAGCAGCACCAGCAGAAGCACCAGCACCAGAGCAGCAGCCAGTTTGAACGCCCCAGGCACCAGAAGAGTCCACCCGAGCAGCAGAAAGCCCAGCAGAAGCAGAGTCAGGGTGAGGGGTGGGATGGTGGCCCTGTCCTTCTTGCAGCGGCAGAAGATGGCACAGGCTTCCTCTTCTTCCCCATGTGTTGGCTGGAGATGTGTCTGGCAGCAGGTCTTTCCTCTGAATGGTGACCTGCTGCGAGCTGCATCCTTTTATATCTGTGGGCTGATGCAATGCATCCTCCCCCGCATGCGCATGAACGCTTTGCATCCGCTAGGCATCCGCTATGCATCCGCTAGGCTCCTCGATGCATCTGCTGTATCCGCGTCGGCATCCGCTCTGCATCCATTCCTTCTGCTGCACGTCCGCTTCGCGTGTCTCCCCGGAAGCTGCAGATGTGCCATCCGCTTCCATCCGCTTCATCTGCTAGCTTCCGTGGAGCATCCGCTTTACATCCTGGCTACGCGTCCTCTCCCGTCCGTTCCTTTGCATTGTTGTCCGCTCTGTTTATGCAAATTTGCGGCACTTATGAGAGCGGATAACAACGGATGGAAAATTTTCTCGTCCACTGTGTCCTTTTTACATACTTTTTGCATCCGTCGGCCTATGTGACAGGCCCTTAAGATGACCAAAGAGTTGGAGTAACTTCCCTACGAGGAAAGGTTGTGACATTTACAATTTTTTTGTCCAGAAGGCATGCAAATGAGATCAGACATGAGTCCAAAATTTGTATGGATAAAGTAGACAAGGATGTTCTACTTTCACCTTTCTAAAATACTAGAATGAGAAGTCATGAAACAAAATTGAATCATGGAAGAATCAGGACAGGAAAAAAGCACAGATTTATTTTCTTTTTTTTAAGCACAAAAAAATTGCCTAATTCAACTTTGAAATTTGCTGTCCGAAGATGTGGGGATGGCTATCAGCTTCAGAAAAAGGCTTAGATGACTTCACTGAAGTCATGGGGGATCAAGGGCTATTAGAGTTGATGATAGTGTGACTGGTTCTGAAGGCCATTCGCTGGGAGGCTAGTGGCCTTCCCAGAGATGATTAGATAGATAGATAGATAGATAGATAGATAGATAGATAGATAGATAGATAGATAGATAGATAGATAGATAAGCAGGCAGGTAGATTGGTAGATTGATAGGTAGGTAGAGGCAGGCAGGCAGGCAGGTAGAATTTTAATATATTTTTTGATAAAAACATTGATTTTTAATTTTAACATTTTTCCTCTTTTTAATCACATTCTTCCCCAAATTTTTCTCCTTAGCATTATTTTATGTTTTATCAATCTTTTGAAATTCAACAGTTATTTGGGGAAGTTATTTGGGGAAAATAAGTTTTCACAAGTTATTTGGGGAAAAAAAGAATTCCAAGACCACTTTTTTTCCAAATTTCACATTATTATGGCTTGTCTGTGGGTTAATATCAAATCAAGAACAGCTGAACCCCTCCTGCCTTTCTTGTGGAAGCTGGCTGATATTTTTCTGATAGGGGAAAATTGACAGTTGATGAATCAAGATTTTTCTGGAAGGAACATGTTTAGCCATCTGTTTTCCCACCAATGTTACCATCACTTTTACTTCCTGCTTCTCTGAACTAATTGCAATTTGCTTTTGGAAATATCTGCTTATCTTCCTCCGACTTGTATAATAGGCGAGAATAATCCTGCTTTTATCCATTCTTCCATTTATTCTATTTCAAATATTATGAACAGCACCATTAAGTTCTTTTATTTGGATTTCTGTGCAGATGTGATATTTTTAACATATTTAATGCTTCTGTTTCTTTTAAATAAATTATATCCTTTAATTACTACAGTGCAGTAATCAAAATAATCTCAACAGTCTCAATTATACTAATTAAACAACTGATGTATTCCTGTTCTCAGTTTATTTCCCTTACTCTGTGCATTAGTACATAGACAATGAAGGCACAATCATCAGTGATACAAACTAATATAAAGTAAAAAGAAATGAAAAATCAAAGGAAAAAAATAGAAAATAAAAAAACATGAAGAGATAGTTTCCAATCTTTACAGCAGTTATAAATATAATTATAAATTTACATCTTTCTGTAAAGTTACATCATAACCCTCTTTTTTATATAATTTATCAGGATTATATATCATCAAAACCAAAAATCACAAGTTTATTTTTTTTCTATTTCATGCAAAAAGTCCATAGAAGGCTTCTAGTCAGCAATAAATAAAGAACTCTCTTATGGACTTTCCTTAGAAGAACTTTATTTTCACTTTGAATGTACACTATTTAGCATACTTAAAAATGAAATTTCGTTGCATACAGCTTTCAAAGGGTCACCGCCTCCAGTGTATACTTCATAAACATGATTAAATAAAATTATGCATATACCCATATATATTATATGACACAGAGAAACATCACAGTCTAGTTCAGATGTATACATGTACATGGTGAGAAAAATGAATCTTGCGAATTTATCAGACGGATGGCATAGGGAACAAAGCTGTTCCAGAATCTGGTAGTCCTGCTGGAAATACTTCGAAACTTCCTCCTGGGGGGGGGGGGGGGNGGGGGGGGGGGGGGGGGGGGGGGGGGGGGGGGGGGCAACAGAAGCAGACCATAAAGTGAGCGTGTGGGGTCTCTAACAATGCTCTAAGCACATAGAACTTATATCCTGAATAACAGGAAGCAAGTTTCCTATAATCTTCTCGGCTGGCCTTACCACTCTCTGTGTGGACCTTCTATCTGAGACACTGCAGCCACCAAACCAATCAGTGATACAATTTATTCAAATGCTCTCAGTTGTTGCCTCTGTAGAAAGTGGCCAGGACAGAAGGAGAAAGATGTGCTCTCCTCATCTGGTGCAGGAAATGCAGGTGCTCGTTTGCACGCTTCAATAAGGATGATGTATGGAGAGGCCAATTCAGATTGTTAGTTATCTGCACCCTCAGATACTTAATATTGTTGACCTCTATAGTTGCACCCTTGATACTCAGTGGAATATGACTATACTGGCTTTTTCTAAAATCTACAATGATCTCCTTTTTATTAACATTTAGAACCAGGTTACTTTTATTGCACCAGTCCAACAGAGCCTTCACCTCTTCTGCATTTGATTCCTCTGATTAAAGATGTCAGCTTAACCATATTAATAAGTTTTGTCATTTTCAGTAACTATTCTTTCATTGTGGCAAATCTTTCCATCTTTGTTATACAATAATCTCACTGCAGTTATCATGCACAAAAACAAAGTTATGTGACTTTTTCACAACTGTTTGTCCATCCATTCTAAAATGTTTATCCATCCATTGCAAAACTTCTGCTCTCAATTGTACATTAAAATCCTTGGAATCATCACCCAGATCAGGTGTCCCCAACCTCTGGGCTGCAGCCCTCTACCAAGCCATGGCCTATTTGGAACCAGGCTGTGTGAGAGTTGGGTCGGTGTGCATGTTGCACTAAATTCAAGCAAGTGGCAGGGCGGCCCGCCTGCGCATACACGCACAGCTCAACTTGCAGTCAAGTTACATGTGCAGGAGTGTGTGTGTGGACTGGCTCTCTGCTCATACAAGTTGAGCTACACACACAAGTATACACCAGTCCACCATTTGCATGGCCCAGTTCCCCTCCCTAGTGAAGCCACAAAGGTTGAAGACTGCTGACCTAGATGAAGGGATTTAAGGATGCTCATCCAATTTGCAGATGAGGGAAAGTTGGTGGCAATTATTAACACTTCAGAAGATAGACTCAAGATTCAGAAGGACCTTGGGTCCTGTCCTGGACCCTGTCCAATAAGATGCAGTCCAGTTACAAAAAAAAGATCTTGCAATTAGGCAGGAAAACGCAAATGCACAAATCAGGATAGAAAGTACTTGGTACAACAGTACTCTCTGTAAGAAAGATCTAGCTATCCTGGTGGACCACCGCATAAGTATAAGTCAACAGTGTATTGCAGCTATCCAAAGAAGCAATGCAGTCTTGGGCTGTGTCAACAGAGGGATAGTATCACGACCAAGTGAGATGATAATACCACTCTATTTTATATGTTGAGGCCCAATTTTGAATACTGATACAAAATACAGTACAAAAAAGATCCTAGAAATAGTGCAGAAAAGAGCATCAAGGATGATAAGGGGTCTGGAGGCTAAATTCTATGCAGAATGGCTAAAAGACCTAGATATGCTTAGATTAATGAAAAAAAGACTGAAGGGAGACATTATAGCAATCTTCTAATACTTAAAGGGTTGTCACAAGGAAGAGGGTATCAATTTATTGTCCATAGCACCTGAGGATAGAAGCAGAGGGGGGAAGCTCATAAGAGAGAGATCCAACCTGGAAATGAGGAATTTATTGATAGTGAGAACTATTAAGTAAAGGAACAGCTTGCCTCTCGGAGTTGTGAGTACTCCATTGCTGTGTTGTGATTAGCCGGCAACAGGTGCAGATGGCTGAGGAGATCAAGGACTGTGATGAGAGGCCAGGACCATCAAGGAGTAGACTGCTGCCTTCAGACACTGTGGGGGCTGGAAGCAGTGATGAACAGGTTCCTGAGGAGCCTGTGCCAAGTGTACATGCATGCAGGATTGATCGTAGGAGAGAGCAGTTACAGCAGCACAGGTGACTCGGAAGTAAGGCTGCAAGGTAATGGCTCCTTCCTCAAGAGGATAAAAGCCAGGTTTGGAAAAGCGTTCTTTGCAGACAGCAAAGAAGCTCTGAAGCTCAACTTGTGGATATCTTAGTTTGTGTTTGGAGAATCTTATAAATTAGTTCTTATCTCTGAGCTTTTGGCATCATTGACAAACAACTTGGCAAGGCTCTTTCTTGTTGGAGCTAATTAGTGGAAAACAGCCTTCAGAACAGAATTTGTTATTAAACCTTGAAAGGTGGGGGCTGCTGACTTTGTCTGCTCTTTGGGAACCCGGTTGGGTCAGAACATGCTGTTGGATTTCAAGAAAAGGTTGGACAACCATTTGTCTAGGAAGTTATGAGAACTTATAAAAGGCCCCTTCCAACCCTGTGATTCTATGAGTATGTTTATTTGAATCCAAAATTTTGTAGCTTTTTGACACATCTGCCAAACATGATAAATTGTTCCTTCCCATTTCCAACATAAATTTGAATTGACTTTATACATTCTAGACAATGGTGAAGTATACCAATGGTATAATATTTTATAAATATTATCTTTAAGATTATAACATAGTGTAAATTTCAACCCTTTCAACCACATATTTTCCATTGTTCTACTTTTAACACACTATACCATACAAATGGAAGGAGTATGAGGTATGTTTGCCATCTTGAGTTGTTTATAAGGCCAGTTATAAATGTATAAAGTAGTAATAATAGGACCTTGGGAAGGACTGAATAGATAGATAAATATGCCAAATGTAATCTAAATGTCTGGCTGACTGTGCGATGAACCATAATAATTCTTTCACTTCTTCTGTTTCAAATTTCAATACATATTTATACATTTAGCAATTACATGTTCATCATTTGTACACAATACTATTTCAAACTCAGACTTGCAATGTTCAAAACTATAACTCTTCTGTACATTTTAAATCTAATAACTATAAATAAGAGAACCATTGGCAACTATAGCGTTCTGCCACCAGTTCTTGATTTTACATTAAATTCTCACCTCACAAAATTTTAGAAACTTACAAAATGATACCCATTAGTGTTTTCTTATTTTTTCTCATCTGTAAAATGCTTCTTGTATTCAGAATCAAAAAGGCGTTTTAAGGCATAAACTGTATTTATTCCACATTCTCAATATGGCATGTCTGATATAATTGTTTTTGAAATCCATATTAATTTTGACTTTTTCATACTCAACAAACTTCTCTGAAAAGGGAAAGTTGAAGATAGGATAATAATATAGTTGATTCTATGGTTAACATTTCTTCTTTATGCAAGAAAAAGCATGGGCAAAAAAATTTCTTCTTTCTATTTGAAACCATTCATTATGGCCTAGTTCCAGCCTGCCATTGTGTCCCGAGATTCCCATGCATTCCAGACTGGGAAGAAGAGAAGCCCAGGGATGACAGAAGTAACATTTGTCCATTTCATCAAGTTCAACAGATTTTAAACCTTTCCACATGATGTAAATATCAGCTCATCAAAGAGATCAACCCAATTCCAATCCACATCATTTCAATTCTGTTTGATCTCAGTTACATGTTTAAATGGATGTGAGTGTGCTAATTCCCATTTTGATTTACAATGGGGAAAGGATGCCATATGATGCTTTTTATCAGATGGACTACTCTTAGTCATAACATTTCCATGTTTGGATTGAGTAATGGTAGACACACCTTAAATAAAATTCATATTGTAAATTATGTTATCAGTATGCCTAAGTCACTATGTTTGCCTCCTTTAACCTTGATTTCTAATTATAGACATTTAAATATCTATGGATTGTCTCATTATCAGTTCCAAAACAATTCTTCTTTTTTTGGCTCATTGAAAGTATCCATATAACTGAAGCATACACAACAGCATAATACAGTAAGCATTTTTGAGACATTTCTTTTTTCAGAAGAGAACAGGAACTCATGTTGCCTGGCAATCATTAATTACTACATTACAATTAAACATTAGGGCCAAGCCAGTGAAGCTTTCTTTGGGTCTCACAGCTATTTAATGGAAGTTGACCTAAAAGACATGAGGTCATCCTTCCATCCTGAGATCATTTGTTTTCTTAGTTGCCAGGCTTGGCACGCCTTTAATATGAACACTTGGCAACCATACGTCTTTATGGGGAAAGTTTTAAAACCCTGGAAGTTACAACTTCCTAAGACAAGATGCCAAGAAGCCTGCTAGCCCACAGAAGCCAGCAATCTTAAGAGTGCCAGCCTTGTTTACATCATAATTCTTGCCAGATAGTCCCAGAAGCAAACACCCTTTCCCAGAAAGACTGCCAAGAAACAGGCCTGCCTATGGATGCCAGAATTCCAGTTCAAAGATTGTCACATTGGCTTTCTCTTTGCTGGATAATTGGAGGTTCTGTGTTTGTAGCTCATATAGCTGCATGCCCATTCCAGCCCTTTCCTTTCCTTTCTATTACTAGTCACATAGTCAGAAAAGTCCTCTGAGATGCATTTAGCTTTTCTTGTGAGCCTAACTTCCTTTTGTGGATTAGACTTCCTAATCTTGTTTCTAAAGAGATCACCGACTTGCTGATGTGATTATATTTATCTTCCATTTCCTATACTGGTCTTTTTAACTCTTGACTCAGTCAAACACTTCCTAGGCATTCACAAGAGTTTCATAAACTGTTTCTTCGCCCCTTCCTCAATATTTGATCTCGCTGGAATTGTAAAATAAAGCCCCTGTCACACTGCACCAACGGATGCAAAGAGGATGTAAAACGGACAAAAAAGCTTGCCATCCGTTGGTTAATCGCGATGTACTCATTGGCCTCCGTTTTGCTTCCTCTTATCCATGCCAGGCATCCATTTATTGACGTTTCATCCGCTCAGAAAGTTTTGTCATCCGGTTCTTGATCCGTTTAGCGCATCCGCTAATATTGTAGGCATCCGCTGCGCATCGCGCAACTCATTCCGCTGGATCCCGCAGGGAAGAAGCGAAACGGACGCAGATGGATGCAGACGGCTGCAGAACGGATGCAGCATGGAAACAAAGCGCTTAAAATGGAAAAAAAACATTTGCAGAGGGGACCCCTATCTCGGATTATTATAGGCTGTCCTTAGAGGATGCCTAGAGGATGCCTAGAGGATGCCTAGAGGAATGCAAAGGGAACACTATACTGCCTATAAAAAGGGGAGCAACACATCTGGATCTCACTTTTTCAGACAGCAGCCCTGCCTGCAGATCCTCTGCAGCTTCTTGCTTCCTTCACCTTCCACAGCATCCAGTCATGTCCACCGTGGATGTAAACACAGTCCTTTTTTGGCAGCCATCATCCTTCTGCAACAGTGGCGAAGCATCTACAGGCTCTGTGAACTCTACTACAGGAAGAAAAAGCAGGCGGCCAAAGAAGCTGTCTGGGTATGAAGATGGTTCAACCAGAAGAGCAGAGTACGGACTGTTACAACAGTTTTTTCTGATGGTGGAGCTGAGGAACGAAGACCCTCCCGTGCATTCAAACTTCATGGAGGATGCCTCCAGCCATGTTTTGATGAAGTTGTGCAGCGGGCTGACACCCAGGTTGACCAAGGCAAACCACCAACTTCCAGCCCAGCCTGGAACCTGGCTCAAGGTGGCACTCACATCTGCGCACCTGGCCTCAGGGACCACCTACCAAAGGAAGCATGCAGTAGCGGCTGGAGGGTGCCACACAACACCACCAGCCCATTGTGGTCAGAGGAAGTGGTACAGGCCATCATTTTCGGAAGAATACAAGGAAGGAGCTCCTCCAAGTGCCCCCACCACTGAAGAAGGATGGAAGAAAGTTGCAAGAGCAAGTGGTAATCAGGGTTGGAACTTCCCGCACACCGTTGGAAGCCATAGATGGGAACGCACGTGGCCTGCAAGCTCCAGCCAAGTCGGGTCCACTTATTTCAATTAAGCAAGGGCTTTTTCTTCAGCATCATCTCTTCGCCATGGGTTGATGCTGACTACAAGTTCATGTACATTCGATGCTTCAGACAACAGCTCATCTTCAGATTGCCCAGGTATACAACGCCAGTCACCTCAAGGAGGAGCTGGAATGCAACCTTGCATCGTGGGGCTTCCCAGATTCCAGACCCCCTGCCCAACGACACAGCAAGAATGTGCCCCTACTTCATTGTGGGGGATGACGCCTTCTCCCTCACAACCTACTCATGAAGCCCTACACTTCAGACTCCTCACCCGTGAAGAGAGGATCTTCAACTACAGCTGTCCCAGGGCAAGGCGGGGTGTGGAGAACGCCTTTGCATCCTGGCCAAATAGGTTTCAGGTACTTCTCCAACCACCATGCAGCATCGCCAGAGACCGTGAGGAGGAATCAATGGAAGCTTGCTGCATCCTGCACAATCTCATGCGCACTGCCAGTGCCCAGTCTTGCAGAACAGGCTCGTGGACCTCCAACAAGGCAATAGGGACATGGAGCCTGGGAATGGAGCAGGGCGAAAAACCTGATAGACACTGAGGATGTGCAAGCCCACAGGCCTCACGTGAAGGGAAGAAGCGCTCAACCTCCCTGAAACACTGGTGCAACTCCCCCAGCTGGAGCAGTGGAGTGGCAAGACGGATGATAGATGATTAATGGATGCTTCCTCCCGCTGTCCTCATCAACTGATGAGATTGGGCCAGTATGTTGAGTGGCCCGACAATGACAGGGCAAATTTAATAAAGAGTTGTGTTTATTTTGAAATGTGTTGGCATCAATGATTATATTGTTTATTGATAATAAGGGCCCATAGTGTGGCCCTGGGAGGGGTGGACACCATACACAGTTCCCACTGTGCTTGCTGCTTGCACTGGAGGTTTAATTATCCCACAGCTATTACCATCCCAAAGGTATCCCTGCCCATTCACAGCTATCTCAACCCATCCCACTGCTATCTTAACGCATCCGCAGCATGCAAAGGGCTTAAACCATTTCTAAAAGTTTTCAGCAAGACTTTTTTAAAAAAAAGAAATGAAGCAAGTGTGTGAATCAAAAATAGACTTTTATTAACAACCAGCTATAAGACAAAAATGAGTCTTTGGGCACTCCTCTTGGTCGCTCAGTCTCAGGGGTGAAGGGTGCAGGTGCGTGGAGGTTGGCTGGTGTGGAGTGCTTGTCACAGCTCCTCCAGAAGCAGAAGCAGAAGCAGAAGCAGCAGAAGCCCCAGCCCCAGAAAGCCGCGAGCGCCGTGCTGCAGAAGCCCAGCAGAACCAAGTTGAAGGGCGCAGGGGCGGATGGTAGCGCTGTCCTCTTGCAAGGGCTGGCAAGCAGATGGCTGAGGCTTTCTGTGCTTCCAGCAATGGTTTGTGGGGTGCTGCTGGCAGGGAGGCTGGCAGAAACCACAGGCTGGCAGGAAGGCCTGGCAAAAGGGAGGCAGGCACCAAGGCTGGAGGACACAGGCTGGCAGGCAGGCAGGTACCCAAGGCTGGCAGGCAGGCACCAAGCTGGCAGGCAGACTGGCTGCAGCAAGGGCTGGCAGGCAGGCAGACCGGCAAGGCTGGCAGGGAGGCTTGCAGCAAGCTTGCCAGGCAAGGAGAACAGCAAGGCTGGCAGGGAGGCTGGCAGCGGGCTGGCAGCAGGCTTGCAGGCAGACATGCAAGGCAGACATGCAGGCAGGACAGGCAAGGAGTCCGATATTTTGGAAGCAGGCTTTTTCCTCTGAATGGCGCACCAGCTTCCGAGTGACTTCCGTTATATCCAGCAGGGGCTAAGCAATGCATCCTCCCTGCATGCGCAATTAACGCTCGGCATCCGCTAGGGCTTCTGTTTGCATCCGCTCTGCATCCACTCTGCATCCGCTTCATTCCGCTGTGCATACCGCTGTGCATTCCGCTGTATCCTTTCCCCCGCGTCCGCTTTGCTGAGGTCCCCGGAAGCCTAGCAGATGTTGCCATCCGCTCCCATCCGCTTCCATCCGCTGGGCTTCCATTCCGCATCCGCTTTCCACCCGCCCTGCGTCCTCCCTGCGTCCGTGTTATCCGCTCCGGTTTTGCAAATTTTTGCCCCTTCTGAGAGTGGATAAAAACGGATGGAACATTTTTCTCGTCCATTGTGTCTGTTTTGCATCCGTTGGGCAGTGTGACAGGGCCTTAACATCTTTTTCCAGAAGCTCTATTGAGCTTTTTGCCATTTATTTCCAATTTCTTAAATCCTTCAGCTTATTGTGAATTATTTTTTAATTCAAGAATGAAAGTAAATTCACTGGGTGACATTTCAGACTTGCCATTCTGAACATCTTTAATAGCTTCAATATAGTTAAATAGACAATTTCCAAAAGTGATGGGAAAGTGAGGTTAACGAGCCCAGTGTCCTTTAAAACAGCGGTCCCCAACCTCCAGGCCACAGCCTGTGACCTGTTGGGAACCCAGCCATGCAAGCAGCTAGTGTATGAGCAAAGCTTCATCTACACATGCATTGGATCTAGGTTGCATGCACAACCATCTTCTTTTTCCTCCAGTCCATGGAAAAATTGTTTTCCATGAAACCAGTTCCTGGTGCCAGAAATATTGTGACTACTCCATTAAAAGACTCTGCTAAGGTGGTGAGTATGATGGCTGATCCCTTAGGCTGCCAATAACCAAACTCATGGGAGACCAATGATTTATGGTCTCATGAGAATCAGTCGTACTGAGCACATGTGAGTAATCTCCTATTCTCTCCTTATCCAGACAAGTTCCAAAAAACAAGCCCATTTGCAAGTTCTTTGGTCATTGCTGCAGACATCATCTCTGCTTTTTTATGGAGATGCTTTGTTTGCCATACCCCAGAGAACACTAAAGTTTTCAGAAGGTTGCAGGACTACATGATTCCTTAACTATAACCCTGTTTGTGACTGACTCTATATTTAAAGAATCTTTAATGTTTTCTGAAGTCTGAAACTCCTGGATGGCTGCAAAATTTCAGAGACCTTGGAAGAACCTTAATATGATATTTCAAAACATTGTTCTTGGGAAAAGTTAGAAGAGCATTCCTCCAACTCCATGCCTCTGCATTTCAGTCCTGCTGGTTGCTGACCATAGGACACACCATCATTTTTACACGTCCTGTGCTATTCCTACCAATTCTTTTCTCTGCTATTTGTTTTCTTTGCCAACTTGCCCAATTCTGCCTTCCTGATAGCTGTACTTCTTGGCTTGGTCCCTCATCTCCATTACTCCATTATTTTGCCAGCCTGGCCTCCTTTATCAACTCTACCAATTTATCTGATTACACCTTTCACTATCTGGCACAGTCTCTCCACTGTGAAAGCCTGTGTAGTAACATGTACCTGCAGTAATTCTGGCATCTATCTGCGATATCATTGCTTATAGCTGCAGAGGAAGTCTTCTGAAAGACAGTCCTTCAAAGGGCTAATATTTGTGTGTCATCTTGTTCTAGAGCATGCTAGACAAGCACAGTGCTTATTGTAGCTAAATTCATGTTGTTAAACTGCAGGTTTGATCTGTATTAATTAAACATATAACCTCCTAGCTCACGCAGTGATCCTTAAGGGCAGGCTAAGCTTTAGTGGAATACTCTACTCAGCTGATCTAACATAAGGGTATCATAAGGTCAATGTAATGTCCCAGCAGTTCAATATGCCAAGCTTCTTCATGTGTGTTACTTTGTTATTTTCTGTAGTAATGTAATGTATCTGGCCATAATGAATCTCTGAAACTTTCGCAATTACAAATGTAGGGTTGACTTTCCAGAGTGTCAATATTTATGGCTCTGCCCAGTGAAGTCTGACAAAACTGAAATATTAGGAATTAATATAGGAGAAAAAAAACTACCATGTGTGGAAAAAATGGAAATGTGCCCATACAAAAGATCAATGGAAGCTTAAACATTCACTCCAGAAAATTTACACATATAATTTTGTAATATATTACAAATCTGATAATATAATTTGAATAAAGGGAATGCTTACAATCTTGAAAGGTAATTCAGGGTTTCATTTTAGTTTCTCGAAAAGTTATATGATTGGTTATATAATATACAAATCTCAAAAACAATTATATATTTTTTTCTGGAAAATGTAATAGATCCATAAATGGGAAACAGTGGCCTTCCAGTCTAGCAGTGACCATCATCATTTATTTTTTCTCAGATAGCCTAAACTATCCACCATCAAACTACTTGCATGTTTAAAATTGCCTCTTTTCTCCCCAAGATTTCCATGAGGCTTCTTTGTCCTTTGAAACAACAAATCTTGTTTATTTTTTTTAAAGGCAATTTCTCTGCTCTTTTTCAATGACCTAGATAATATCTGCCTGTGTTTAAATAGATCACAACCTCTTAACAAGAAAGGAAACTTTCATGAAGAGACAAGAATAAAAGCATATTATATTCCTGACAACTCCACATTTAAAAAGAAAAAAAACTTATTAAAATTAGTACTTCTGCAGTACTATAATTTCTGATGCTATTTATGCATATGAATAAAATGATTACTAGATTGGGAGGGTTACTATTACAATTAATAGAGAAAGGAAGGAAGGAAGGAAGGAAGGAAGGAAGGAAGGAAGGAAGGAAGGAAGGAAGGAAGGAAGGAAGGATATTTTGTGAATCAGTATCATATATGCATGTACAGTAATATACAAATACATGCATGCATATATATTCAGATACAACACCTCTCTCTGTCTCTGTCTTTCTGAATAACTGTAAAGGAGAGGGAGGATGTGTGATTTGGAAGAGCACACATAAACCATGTATATCTACAAAGATTAAAATTTAAAATTAAATTTTCCCAGGGCCCTATTAATAAATATATCAAACAAATAAATATCTATCTAAGAATCCAGCTTCAGAGGTTCCTGTATGAGGTGGATTATCTGGACATTTTCAGTCAGGTTTCAGGGTGGTTTATGGTATTGAGGTGGTATTGGTTGCACCTGTGAATGCAATGAATGGCCTTTGGAGGGCTCAGGATGGAAATGCTGGTCTGCATTCATCTGGTCTGTCCTGGATCTCTTGGTAGCTTTTAGTACCATCATGCATGGTACTGAATCAACTCCAGGAATTTAGAGCATAGGGAAGTATTTGCTGTACCACTTAGCCCTCCAGAATCTGTTCCAGTCAGTGGCAATGGTGATAAAGGCGGTAGAGAGACCCACCCTAGATCTCTTCTATATGAGTTACCTCAGGGTTCTTGTCTCTCCCCTTCCTATTTAACATCTACATGAGGATATTGGGTACAACAACATGGGGTGGAGTATCATCTGTATAGCTTTTCCCCTCTTTTAATTTTCTCAATTTTATTTTGATTATCTCATCTCAATTCAAATCATTATATTTATACTCTTGTCTGTTCTTTTCAATTTCATATTATCTTTTCTCATTAAACAAATTTTCTCCTGTAGTTACAAATTGGAGTATGACACCTTTATATCTTTAATTACATCCATTCAACTCTTTACTTAAACTTCAATATATACCTTAAGTTTATGAACTTCAATATAATACATAATACATAACTTCCAATCGAATTCTGCTTGGTACATTTCTTATAATACAATCACTATATTCTTAAAAAAAAAAAAAGAAAGATTGTAAATATATGTAATTTTTAAACCCTCATTCCATTTCCAAATTCAGTTCTATCAATCTAATAATATTAAAAATCTTAACATCTTTACACTTCTTTTCAATTAAATATCATACTCCTTAAAGACACATATAATCTCCATAATTAATTTCCCTTATTTCTCTTCACATATGTTTTGTAATTCATTAAATATTTCATTTTGTTACATTTATTTATGAGAAGCATTCCACTGAATTACAATAGTTATTTTTATCAAACATTTTAATCATACATTGTTTCATATTTTCTAAATTATTTCTGTTTAAATAATATAACAATACTATACTTATGTACCTTTGCAGAATCCCTTTTTTCCATTAAATTTTCACCCATCATCTCTAAATAGGCCCTGTTTCTCTATATATTTGATTTCTGTCTTTTATAACTTCTTTTCCTTTCTTTCTCCCTCTCATCTTCTCCCTCCCTTTTTAAACCCTTGTCTCCCTAATTTTTAATTCTCTCTTCTGCATTTCCCTCTTCTGTTTGCTTTCTGATTTTAATACTTATTTTTCACTCTATTTGGGGGGGGGTTGTTTTTCCCAATCTTAAACTTTCCATTCTCTCCCCCCCCCCTTCCTTTTTTTTCCCCAGCTAAGATTACTTGTTCATTAAAGATGGCTTTTTCTTTGTTGGCAAATCTTCTTGTTCTGCAGGCATTTCTTGTTGTTTCTCATAATTCCAATCTCCATTTCTAAAAACTGAAATACGAAGCCAGAAGAACTCTCACCCCTTTTGTGCATCTTCTTTGTACTTTTTAAGTTCCATTTTCAGTTCTTCTAAAAGTGAAAGCCATTTTAAACAATTTTAAACAACCCCCGCATTGATTTTAGTCATTCAAGTACAATAACCAAAATCCAGAAATTATCAAGTAATCCAAATAGTCCCCAATTTATTTCTTCTTTATTTCTTTTTCCACTTTCTCTTCCTGGGGTTTTTGTTACGATATTTTCAGTTAAAATGTATCTTTTGGAAGTCTTGTTAAGATTTTTGCTGTAAGTTCTTTTTATTCCAGGCAGTCTCCTCCCTTCCATATCCTATCCTTTTATTCTTTTTCTCTCTTTTCCTGATTTCAAAAGCTTTTGATTATCCAGAAATCTTTATTATCCCTTTGACTTTTTATTTTCAGCATTAAATGCCTATTAATGTCAAAGTGGATTTTTTTCCAATTCTTGCTTAAGTCTCTCAAGCTGTCAGTATAGGAAAAGGAGAAAAAAAAACCAAATCTTTTCTTTTTCTCTCTCCTTCGCAGCTTAAAAATCTTCTTGGAACAAGATGTTATTGCTTTTTTTTTTTAATAGTTTCAATTCCAAGGTACCTTATTTGTTGCTTTTGCTGTTTGACCGCAGTCAACCCTCTCTTCTTATCTTCCTCCTGCACATTCTTTTCTGGTCAAGTTCTTCTTTGAGGTGGCCATTTCTGACCACACTACAACCGCCTTAGGGGAAGGGAGTAATGGCCAGCTGAGGAGGAGAGATGCGGCTCTCCTCAACCCTGCAGTCAGTCTCCCCCCTCTTCACCATCTCTATGCGGTGGCTTGGCCCCGAAACCAGTCGGCTCGGGGTGCTCCAGCAGCGAGCACAGATTGAAGCCTCGCAGAGATGAGGTTTCGGTCTGTCGCCAAAGAGGCTCAAATCGGAAATCCGGACACATGCTTTTTCTGTGGTTGTTCTGATCCTTGGAATAGCCTTCCCCTGATATTTGGAGACCCTCCATCCTATTAGCCAAAGGCATGAAGAGCTGTCTCTTTGCTAGGGCATTGGGAAAGGATCATAGTGAGCTTAGCAAATGCAAATGTAAATGCAGTGTTAGCAGGATGTTGTGGTGCTCTGACTGCGATATATGATGTTTTTGTAAGATTTGGCTGGTCATATTTATTCTCTGCTTATTAAATGTCATTGTGAGCTGTCTAGGGTTAATATGTATAAAATAGGCAACCATATAAGTTTTCTAAATCAATAGATACATTAGAAAGTAGAGATAAAACATTTGGCAGCCTGAAGTTGAAAATGCAAAAAATGTTATAGTCAAAGACATATTGACAGCTTTAAAAAGGAAGACTTTTTTTTACTTTCAGAGGATGAATAAAGGTTTTCTAAATGCTATCATGTAGTACATTTACAAAGATGGTTTGAAATTTGACAAACTAGTAAATATTCTATTCATGACCCATATTACCAAGTGGGAAAAATGAATTTCTACAGGATTTTTACCTTATAGTATAATTTGGAAAAAATGTAACACAGGATATAATCACACAACATACACGCACACACACACACACAAACCCCTACCCAATTATATCAATAGCATGCATTCTTTGTTCAAATGCATTAATTAATTATAAATTTCCAAAGTATATCTGATAAATGTAAAGGAGAGACATGAATGTTTAAAACTGGAAATCCAGCTGATAATCTTCTGGTAGAGCTAATGTTTCATATTTTCAAGTTTCCATCAAGTAAAAGGCTGCTTCTTTTCTACATAAATCGAACTAACATGTTTCATATTTGAATGACATTGCTTTGGCTTGAAGGATCTTATTAGCATTCAATAGTTAAATTATCTACATAGCCCACTTAGTTATGTTTTTTGCAGTCATGTAGAGCTAAATGTAAAATTATTGAGTTTATAACCTCTCAATCTTCATAAGAACTAGATATATGAGTCCACTGATAAAGGAGAATATTTGTAGCTCATGGTTGAAATGAGGGTCCTTAGGGTCTTTGGTTATTTTCTTGCAGAAATTTCATTATCAAACTAGTTTGATGAGTGCATGGTGATGAAACATCTGTAGGAAAACAGCCAAACTCAGAGAGCACCAAGAACCCCTCACATGTCAGTCTTTTCAGCCATTGCCATCACTGACATCTTAGAGGACGAAGGAAGCAACTGAGCTTTCTAGATTATCCAGTTGGAAGATGGAAGTAGTCCGCAGTCCAAACTGAATACCTTACAAACTGTTGCTCAAGTATCCCCATCCAGTCAGTATTTTCTTAAACCAAATTAGAATCAAGCCAGCATGAAAACAGGGTGGTAGGACTACATTATTCAGTAATTGTGGCTATGCCCTTTGTTCCATCCGGAAAAACACGAGGTAGACCGGGTTCCAACAACAAAGTCTTTATTTGTTAACAGTAGTTGAAGAATGGAACATTGGCTCAAGCCGCGGCAGCCCTTTTATAGCGGTTTGCCTGCCGGCTTGTAGCCAATGACANTAGCCAATGACAGATATTTAGTCTTGCCGCCTTTAAGCAGCTTCGTGGATTGGTTCCTAGTGAACCAATCCCTATACTGACTTTCTTAGCCAATCAGAATCATGAATTAAGAGTCTACTATTTTTTATACAGAACAATTCTCCTTTATAGGTACCCCATCAAATGCTTCAGAAGGCACACAAATGAGAAAAAAATTGCCTGCAGGCACACTTCCACCAAGGAACAACTTTTCTTTCTGCATGAATGCCTACAGAAGCATGCCCTATCTGCCAGTGTCAGATACAAACCTCCCATTAACTGCACAGCTGGATGGAAAATAGCCCAAAAACGTGGGTGAAAAACGATACAGCTCATAACAAATGCACACCTCAGATTAGACAACTATCTGCATGCTCTAGGAAATCTCAAGGAACAGCTAGGACAAACCATCACACAAGAATACATGGAGAGGCTAGCCACTACCCTCATGAGCACTTCCCAGAGACATTCTAGAAAAAGAAAAACTAAACTGAGAACCAAATTCCTCAAACTCAGAATCAAGAGGCAACAGAGCCTGAATGGATGATCAACATGTCCAGCCATTAAGTACACACTGCAGAACACAGGATTCTGCAACAAGGACTGTCCTTCCCCCACCCACAAGCAAATACATTTGATAGGTGCCTCAAATAATCTTAGTCAACCTGTAAATGTTTTTTTGACTCTAAGAGGGATCAGAAGATCAGATAAACTTCTTGGAGTCAGAGGTAGGAACTCTTAACAAGACTGATGGATGGCAATCTATAAATGCAGTAAGAGCAGCACAATAATTACATTTTGTGGCTTTGGTTGTCATGCTATTTGCCTTTCTACAACACCACTCTATGAAACTCTTCTGCTGTTTCATCTCTCAAGAGTTCCTCTGAAAACCAAGTTCTCTGATCTAAGATCCAAGTGCAGAGAGAGGCCCATGTCAGTGGTGGGATTCAAATTTTTTTACTACCGGTTCTGTGGGCCTGGCTTGGTGGGCGTGGCAGGGGAAGGATACTGTAAAATCTCCAGTCAGAGGTGGGATTTGCCGGTTCTCCAAACTACTCAAAATTTCTGCTACCGGTTCTCCAGAACTGGTCAAAACCTGCTGAATACCACCTGCGGTCCATGTCCTCGTATGAAACCTATATACAAGTCAGGCAGCTGTATATGGTACAGACATAACACGTCAAAACAACAGGCTCCAGATTAGCAAAGAAGTTAGGCAAAGCTGTATACTCTGCTCATGTATTCAGCCTACATGCTTAATATATACAGGATTAAGGGAAACTGGCTTGGAAAATGAACATGATTTTAAAACCGACGGAACCTGTGCTAAACTGATGACATTATTCTGATGGTAAAAAAAAATGTAAAACACCCATAAGCTCTTGAGATAAAGATCAAAGAATGCTTGAAAAAAATGGAACTAAAATTAAATACTGTATTAAATACTGTATTAAGACAAACTAGCAACAACAGGTACAATCAGCCTTAGAATTAATGATGAAGATGGTGAAGAAGTAAAGAGCTTCTGCCTTTTAGGACCAGCCATTAGCAGTAAAGGAACAAGCAATCAAGAAATATGCTGCAGATTGGCACTTCATAAAGCATCCATGAAAGTCTTGGAAAAGATATTCAGATGTCGTGATATGACTATGACTACAAAGATTAGAATAGTGCCAGGAATGGTAATATTTCCTATGACACTCTATAGAAGTGAAGTCTACCCATTCCGTCTTTGAAGGAGCAAGAGAGAAAGTAACGATGGTTTTGAAATTTGGTACTGGAAGACTCCTGAGAATGCTGTAGACAGCCAATAAAACAAACAAATGGATGATTGAACAAATCAATCCACAGTTCTCATTTAAGGCATAAATGATTAGGCTCAAATTATTCTATTTCAGACACATTATACAAAGACCTAGCTCTCTGGAGAAGGCACAGGGAAAGGTGGAAGGAAAAAGAAGACGACCAACAGTCAAGGTGGATGGACACCATAGTATATTGGAGCATGCCTCCAAAAATCACAACAGTCTTCCAGATGGCATTAGCCTCTCCCGATCCCTGCCCAGAGGTTATGGTTGATGTGACATCTACTATGTATGTCCTCCCAATTGTTAGGGTCAGGCCCATAATTATAGTGGTGGACCTGAACTCTGCAGCAGCCCCCTCCCCACTCAAAATCAGTCAGGGGGAGATTAAAATTTCCAAGATCAATACGCTTTCTGATTGTAGCAAAGTGTTGCATGATATAACTTGGTGCGACATGTAGGACTGTAAAGGTTAGAAACAGCACTTTGAACTGGCCACAGAAGCCTAATGATAATCAACACAATGACTTTAAGATAAGTTTTATTTTTGACTGCCAGAGTTGTCTCAGTAGTGAATCTCCCTAACAGAACTTTGGACTAACCAAAAGCAGCCCCATGTAAACTGTTACAGTACTCCCCTACTACAGGGGTGTTAAACTCACGGCTGTGTCACATAACATATCAGAACTTTTTTCTCCTTCGCTAAACCGGGCATGGGCATGTGACGCATCCGGTCTGCATGCCGGGAGTTTGACAGCTCTGCCCTACCACCTCTTTAACTGCATGATGATCAAATTTAATTATTTATTTTTGAGTTATTTCAAACATGTAAAACTGTTACTGGACCATTATTTATTTTTTTGCTGGCCATAATCAGCACATCCAATCCAATTGGATATACCTTGTGTTTAATAGTGAGCTGTGCTGAATATTAAGTATAGTATGTATTAGAAACAATATCCTGCATTAACAGGATGTCAGTGGGAAATCTTCAAAAGGGATGAGGTTAGAAAAATCTATCTTATGTTCTTCAAACC
Organism: Laticauda laticaudata; assembly: GCA_004320025.1. Classification (NCBI taxonomy): domain Eukaryota; kingdom Metazoa; phylum Chordata; class Lepidosauria; order Squamata; family Elapidae; genus Laticauda; species Laticauda laticaudata. The sequence goes on from BHFT01002964.1 coordinate 47,316, forward strand.
CATATTGAGAGGCCTGCTGCCTCTGAGACTGAAGATTCAAGCATCTTACATGGCTGACATCAATAGACTTATTCTCTTATGAATTTGTTTAATCCTCCCAGAAGGCTAAACAGGTTCATTGCCATTGTAATGTCATATACTGTCATAGAGAATTCACTTGAGTGAATTGCTTATTAGTGAATTGTTCCACCTCAGCTTAATAGCTGAGCCTGGTTACACAATTATGGATGAAAGATTCCCTATCTGCTTTTTTTAAAACTATGCATAATTTTATACCTTATTATATTCCAATTTATTTGCCTTTTTTAAGAAGTGAAATATCCTCTGTCTGTGTTACCTTTCCTTAAAGGGATCTCAAGTTCTTTTACCATTTTGGTTGCCAAGTAATGTCCAGAACTGAATATACATTCTATGATAAAACTTCAATTGTGTCATCAACTGTACACATACGCTGCCTTTGTAAACACTCTTTTTCACAACATGAACACCTTCTCAATTTTTGTGAAATAAAAATTTCACATAATTTTGCATAATTTTCCAGAAATTCTTATTTCAGAGATGTTCATGTCCTGAAACAAAGAGGGCCTTCACATTCTCAAACTCTGAATCTTAATTAGATGCAAAACTCCACTCACCCTTTAATGTTACGATCTCTTCTGCACTAGCAATTTATAGTGTCACACAATGGGCGCTGGGGCCTTTATCTCTATCTTTTTGGGGGAAAATATTTCCATAGGGATGAGGGGTGGGTCAGATATTCTATAAATTGCCAGCAAAACAATATTTATTTTCTGCCCAACTCAACTTCGTGGGGTTGTAGGGAAAATAGGAGGAGGAAAGAGTACAGGTAGCCCTGGACTTACAACCAACAATTGAGCCAAAAATTTCTCTTGCTAAGCAAGACAGATAGATGTTAAGGGAGTTTTGCCCCATTTTATGACCTTTCCTGGCACAGTTATTCAGCGAATCTGGCTTCCCCATTGATTTTGCCAGTCAGAAAGTCGCAAAAGGTGATCACGTGACCCCGGGACATCACAATGATCAAAAATACCAATCAGTTGCCAAGCATCCGAATTTTGATCACTTGACCATGGGTCCCTGCAACAGTTTTAAGTGTTTTCAGTGCTATTGTAACTTCAGTCACGGAACGAATGGTTGTGAGTCAGACTACTTGTATTGGCATGTTGACCAATTGTACATGGAAAAGCAGGATAAAAATTTGAACAAAAATGTTTAGTAATGAACAAGTCAAGCCCCCCCTCCCTACAAGGCGTCTAGCTTTAAGTAGCTGGGATGGAGGGCAGCTGTTCGCTTCCCAGGATTCATTCCCAACCGGGAGCGAACCAATAACAGCAGCAGCAGCAGAAGCGCGCACCGAGCTCCTTCAACTCCTCCAGAGGCAGAGGCGCGCGTCGACGCTGTTGCCCGAGCGCCCGTCCCGCTCAGCACCGGGGCCTTCGGTGCCAGGGCCCCAAAAAGACCCGCCTCAGCACCTAAGGAAACCACCGGGCCGCGAGTGTGGCGTGCAAGAGAGGTCGGCGCGGCCACAAGCGAGCGCTGCTGGGGAGCGCCTCCCGCTGCCGCTCCTCCTCCCTTTCGGCGCGTCTGCCCTCCCTGACAGGAAAACGTGCATATATTTTTTTTTCCCTTTAAAAAAAATAAAATAAAAAATTATTTGCTTGCGCTTTAGAATAAAACGTCCAGGGCCTCAGCCGGTTTCATTCACAGCCGCGTGAACGAAGGAAGGAGTGCTTCGGCGCCTGGCAGCAACCAGCCCGAACAGGGGCGGCAAGCGCAACTCCTCCCAGCACCTGGTCACCAAGCCCTTCCCTCCTCCCGGCTTGCCTCCATTGCCCCAACCCAGAGCAGGCAGCGTGCGCTTCCATTGGGCGCTGCTGGCGTTTCCCTTTGATTGCGCGGATCGCGGGCGGCCAGAGCTTTGGCTTGGCTGCTCCTTTTCAAAGCCCGCGAGCACCGTTTTGTGCGCGGGGCGCGCAGACCTGAACCCCCAAGCGCAGCCTTGGTGTTTTGTTTGTTTGTTTTTCAATAAAAACCTCGGTTCTTCTTGGATTTCAACCCGGGATATTTTCGCGCAACCCCTTCTCCAAGGTAGTGGAAAAGATACTCAGATATTTCCCCAGGGGGAGGGGGGAAATCCCTCCTGTTCGGCTCATCCCTCTGCTACTTGCATTTAGTTTGAGAGCAACCTGCAGCCAGCCTCGCCTGGGAAGTTTCCGTTCAGCCGCCTCTCCGCTTAGTGCGTTCAAGGTGCCTTTTGATAAGTCTCTCTGGGTGTGTTTGCCTGGAAACCGCTGCTAGGAATCGGGACTGTTGCTTTCCCAGCTCTTCATCACAGGCAAACCCCCCCCTCCTTCCTCTTCCAGCCCACATCCCGGATTTGCTGGAGATGAAGGGAAAAGGAGTGATGAAATGAACTAGAAGCGGTTCCATTGATTAAGACTAGTTTCCTCTTCAAACGGCGGCTCGGGAGAGCAAGAAAACGCAGAGCGAAAAGGCAGATCCGAGGCAGCAGCCGAAAGAGCTTGGGGAAGAAGCGGGTGGGGGTGGTGGAGATCAGAGCCTTGCTCTTGGCAGCTTTTGCTGCCTTTTCTTTCTTTTTCTTTCTTTCTTTCTTTTTTTTTTTTGCAACGCCGAAG